>JAVTVY010021792.1:0-94713 GCA_036873755.1 Hanleya hanleyi
CGTCGTTTCGAGGGCGATCGCCAGGGCTCGTGATATCAACATTGTTTGAATCCGGCCCACAAGTCTGTTGTCGGATTCGTTCCAATTCGCAGTCCCATACTTTTGTGAGACCGTTCACGAATTCGTCTTCGTCCCAGCTGAAATAGGTACAAATGGGAGTCATACACTTTACGTTCTCAAAGCACCCTGGAGTAGAATAGTCATAAGATTCAAATCTGACTTATCCCCCGAAAATTCCTAACATGACTCGCTATAACATCGTATGACGTTGTCGTACAACGCGCCTCTCTCTCGGCTATCGAACGGCGTCAGATTCATCCCCGTAATCCTTCCCGTTCCCAAGATATTGAGATTTTTCCGAAATTCGTGCGATTCATCTTGTGACGTCACTATGACGTCACCGTGGTGATCCAACGACGCGTCTCTCTCCTGGCTATCCAACGACGTAAGTTTCATCGCAGTAGCCCTTCCCGTTCCAGAGATATTGAGATTCTAATGAATTTCAAAAAAAAAAATTAAAAAAAAAAAAAATCGAAATTTTTTTTTAGTCGAAAACGGAATTTCCAAGCTTTAGGTAAACAATTATACATTCTACCTATTTATCGAGTATATTTTTAATGAAGTGTAAGGAGAAACATATACGTCTCGGGTCAGCGAACCAACCAGTCGTGCATGACGAAGTATATATCAAACATGACTACAAGTGTCCTCGGGCTACAACCGCTCGTGCGTGACGAAGTCTATCTTTGTAACACTCATAATACCATACACACCTTTGTAATATATATCTAGCCGGATAGTGGGCTTTAGGGCAGCATCCTTTTGTTTGTCACTTTAGCCGATCCCATAGCTTGGCTAAGCCTATCCGTATGCAGTACCTATGTGCATGTTTGCCTAGGAATTGTGATAATCTTGTTTGTACATGGCACCGTTTTTTAACAAACATTGATTTATGTATATATATTTTTATGTTTCTGTATGTATTCATGTATGGAAATAAAGTAAAGTAAGATAAGATTCGCTTGACAGCTCCGGTCTCATTGAGAATGGTGTCATACACGTCCTGATCATGATTAAAGCGTGTTTGGACTTGCAGAAACTAGTAAAAAAAGTGCGCTTGATAAGCACGGTGTAAATGTCTGGAGGACTAGTATGGTATAATGTCACCTAGGGTTGTAATAAATCATTAATCGCCTTGTATGGCGGAGTATCAAAAGCATCATAATATTATAAAATCCCGCTGCTAGTTGGCAGACTTTGCTATGACGTCAGGGGGTATCGCCACTGAACTCTATTTCACGGTTCCGGTGAGTTAGAGATCTCAATGAACAAATCGGCGCACCTTAGATTGAATTAACTTCGCGGTTAAGCCGCTGAGGATGTCCATTTGGATACTCTGCCTATATTAATGAGGAAATTTCCTATACCCATGTATGGAAAAACTTCACATAGTATAATTTTAGCAATAGGCTCTTAACCTATGAGGAAAAACAAATGTGCTGAAAAGCTTACCCATAATAATCGTTCGAAGGTAGTCCTCTGTCCATCTTGTCCAATCCGAGTATGTCTTTTCAACACTGTCACAACAAGCTATTTTACATTAAGAGCAAGGTTTTATCACGCGAGTGTTCAGCTTTTGATGTCAAGCTCCTTAAATATACCATTAGTTGAGTCTGAAAATAGAACTGATGTCACCTTCGAAGCAACGATTCGAGAACACCACGGGAAATTCATCACCAGTGTGGAAGATGTGTGTCAGTTTTAATTAAAAATCATTCGTGCGAGACGTAGTATCGTTTTATAATAGAGTAAAACAAGGCCATATATGTCCTCCGGCTGTGGACACGGTTGGGTGAACAGACGATGAACATCGCAAACACTCCTCAAGCTATAGCTAACATTGAACCATGTGGTGTGCACATGCTACCCATAATAATCGTTTGAAGGTAGTCCATCCTGTCCATCCGAGTATGTCTTTTCAACACTGTCACAACAAGCTATTTTACATTAAGAGCAAGGTTTTATCACGCGAGTGTTCAGCTTTTGATGTCAGGCTCCTTAAATATACCATTAGTCGAGTCTGAAAATAGAACTGATGTCACCTTCGAAGGGCAAATATACGATTCGAGAACACCACGAGAAATTCATCACCAGTGTGGAAGATGAGTGTGAGTTTTAATTAAAAATCATTCGTGCGAGACGTAGTATCGTTTTATAATAGAGTAAAACAAGGCCATATATGTCCTCCGGCTGTGGACACGGTTGGGTGAACAGACGATGAACATCGCAAACACTCCTCAAGCTATAGCTAACATTGAACCATGTGGTGTGCACATGCACCTGTGCCATGTGTATCGGTATTCTCAACGTGAGTGGTGAAATGCGAGTTTTCTGTCCATTTATAAGAGCTTTCCCCACATACGTGACTCTTATAATATGACATTAATAAACGATGAGTCTCGCGAGCCCGCCAACCTGGTCAAACATATATTTATATATCCCACAGAGCTCGACATTTCCACAGATTGACCGCGTTTATTATACCGTATAGACGAGTCCTGAAGGTTCGTCGATAGGCTATAATTACACCGTGAGTCACGCGAACACCGCGAACCGGGGGTCGATCGACGATTATATCCTCGGGCGAGTTTCGTAAACAGCCGACCTAGAACACCGCATTAGTCACGCTCCGCGATCCATCGCGCGGCGCGATCGCCCCGGTTCGCCGGCGGAGCGTGACTAATGCGGTGTTCTAGGTCGGCTATTTACGAAACACGCCCGAGGATATAATCGTCGATCGACCCCCGGTTCGCGGTGTTCGCGTGACTCACGGTGTAATTATAGCCTATCGACGAACCTTCAGGACTCGTCTATACGGTATAATAAACGCGGTCAATCTGTGGAAATGTCGAGCTCTGTGGGATATATAAATATATGTTTGACCAGGTTGGCGGGCTCGCGAGACACATCGTTCATTAATGTCATATTATAAGAGTCACGTATGTGGGGGAAAGCTCTTATAAATGGACAGAAAACTCGCATTTCACCACTCACGTTGAGAATACCGATACACATGGCACAGGTGCATGTGTACACCACATGGTTCAATGTTAGCTATAGCTTGAGGAGTGTTTGCGATGTTCATCGTCTGTTCACCCAACCGTGTCCACAGCCGGAGGACATATGGCCTTGTTTTACTCTATTATAAAACGATACTACGTCTCGCACGAATGATTTTTAATTAAAACTCACACTCATCTTCCACACTGGTGATGAATTTCTCGTAGTGTTCTCGAATCGTATATTTGCCCTTCGAAGGTGACATCAGTTCTATTTTCAGACTCGACTAACGGTATATTGTAGGAGCCTGACATCAAAAGCTGAACACTCGCGTGATAAAACCTTGCTCTTAATGTAAAATAGCTTGTTGTGACAGTGTTGAAAAGACATACTCGGATGGACAGGATGGACTACCTTCAAACGATTATTATGGGTAGCATGGTTCAATGTTAGCTATAGCTTGAGGAGTGTTTGCGATGTTCATCGTCTGTTCACCCAACCGTGTCCACAGCCGGAGGACATATATGGCCTTGTTTTACTCTATTATAAAACGATACTACGTCTCGCACGAATGATTTTTAATTAAAACTGACACACATCTTCCACACTGGTGATGAATTTCCCGTGGTGTTCTCGAATCGTTGCTTCGAAGGTGACATCAGTTCTATTTTCAGACTCAACTAATGGTATATTTAAGGAGCTTGACATCAAAAGCTGAACACTCGCGTGATAAAACCTTGCTCTTAATGTAAAATAGCTTGTTGTGACAGTGTTGAAAAGACATACTCGGATTGGACAGGATGGACAGAGGACTACCTTCGAACGATTATTATGGGTAAGCTTTTCAGCACATTTGTTTTTCCTCATAGGTTCAGAGCCTATTGCTAAAATTATACTATGTGAAGTTTTTCCATACATGGGTATAGGAAATGTCCTCATTAATATAGGCAGAGTATCCAAATGGACATCCTCAGCGGCTTAACCGCAAAGTTAATTCAATCTAAGGTGCGCCGATTTGTTCATTGAGATCTCTAACTCACCGGAACCGTGAAATAGAGTTCAGTGGCGATACCCCCTGACGTCATAGCAAAGTCTGCCAACTAGCAGCGGGATTTTATCATATTATGATGCTTTTGATACTCCGCCATACAAGGCGGTTAATGATTTATTACAACCCTAGGTGACATTATACCATACTAGTCCTCCAGACATTTACACCGTGCTTATCAATCGCACTTTTTTACTAGTTTCTGCAAGTCCAAACACGCTTTAATCATGATCAGGACGTGTATGACACTATTCTCAATGAGACCTGAGCTGTCAAGCGAATCTTATCTTACTTTACTTTATTTCCATACATGAATACATACAGAAACATAAAAATATATATACATAAATCAATGTTTGTTAAAAAATGGTGCCATGTACAAACAAGATTATCACAATTCCCAGGGAAACATGCACATGGGTACTGCATACGGATAGGCTTAGCCAAGCTATGGGGTCGGCTAAAGTGACAAACAAAAGGATGCTGCCCTAAAGCCCACTATCCGGCTAGATATATATTACAAAGGTGTGTATGGTATTATGAGTGTTACAAAGATAGACTTCGTCACGCACGAGCGGTTGTAGCCCGAGGACACTTGTAGTCATGTTTGATATATACTTCGTCATGCACGACTGGTTGGTTCGCTGACCCGAGATGTATATGTTTCCCCTTACACTTCATTAAAAATATACTCGATAAATAGGTAGAATGTATAATTGTTTACCTAAAGCTTGGAAATTCCGTTTTCGACCCAAAAAAATTTTCGATTTTTTTTTTTTTTTTATTTTTTTTTTTTTTTGAAATTCATTAGAATCTCAATATCTCTGGAACGGGAAGGGCTACTGTGATGAAACTTACGTCGTTGGATAGCCAGGAGAGAGACGCGTCGTTGGATCACAACGGTGACGTCACAAGATGAATCGCACGAATTTCGGAAAAATCTCAATATCTTGGGAACGGGAAGGGTTACGGGGATGAATCTAACGCCGTTCGATAGCCGAGAGATAGGCGCGTTGTACGACAACGTCATACGATGTTATAGCGAGTCATGTTAGGAATTTTCGGGGGATAAGTCAGATTTGAATCTTATGACTATTCTACCCCAGGGTGCTTTGATAACGTAAAGTGTATGACTCCCATTTGTACCTATTTCAGCTGGGACGAAGACGAATTCGTGAACGGTCTCACAAAAGTATGGGACTGCGAATTGGAACGAATCCGACAACAGACTTGTGGGCCGGATTCAAACAATGTTGATATCACGAGCCCCTGGCGATCGCCCTCGAAACGACGCGCATGTGGGACCTTCGACGGTGAGTGCATTAATTTCGTGAAAGCGAAATACGATATGTGTAAACTACACACTTACATACATTAGGCTTTAACGCTAAAGCGGACCCCCTCATACTGTTCATGCAATACCATGAACAAGTTAACTCTGTATTGAAAAACGGTCCTAAGTCGACCCATAGTATGAAATCCTACAAATGTTTGTTCACCCAAGGAAAAGGAGATAATGTACAATCGGTGCAGTCCCCATTTTAGAGGATTATTGTCATGTTAAGGAAAGTAAATCGGTTATACTACGTGCTCATTTAACAAAAGCGCATTACGACGTCTGAGGCGATTACTGCGTGTACGAAAATGGTACCTTCTTAGGGCGAGACTGTTGTTGAAAACTGGGAAATCAACTCAAACAGTTTGTCCCCGCGATAGAAGGTAAGTTTTCCCGGCATATCCGTACACGAGCTTTCTCGAGAAGCGCTGCCGATGTCCGTGGTGACATGGATTTCGATTCGAGCGTGCAATCGCCCTGAATTCGCTTTTTTGCGAATTCTTAATCAGACAACTCATCCGTACACATCCAAACATCGCCATTGTTCACTATTTTAACTATTAACATCTACACTCGTTCTCGATAACAAAATAATATATATATATTCTCTGAACACCAGTCCTGTTCTAGAGTTGGTCCCGTGTTATTCAATTTTCGACTGTTGATGTTCATGCTATGGCGTGCTAAACATTCTTACGCCCAAAATTCACACGCGTACAATAACGCCAATGATTTCTAGTTTATCAGAAATCAATTCCTGTCCGACCAAAATAGACATAATGGTAAAAGACACTTTTGCCCGAGGAGGAGGTGTGTGTGTGTGTGTGTGCGTGTTTGTGTGTGTGTGTGTGTGTGAGGAGGAGGAGGAGGGAGAGGAGGAGGAGGAGGAGGAGGAGGAATTATGTGACTAGTATAAAATAGGGGCAAAGCAATACGAAGATTACTAAATAATCGCTTTGTTCATCAACTCATAGCACTGAGCAAATAATGGGAGAAAACTGCTTATATGAAATACATCTCCATTGTTGTGGGTATCATTTCGATATCTAGCCTTCCCTTCAATGTTTATGTACGAATATTTCCACTGGGATCTTTATTCGGAGTCCTCGCTATCACCGTCATCAATCAACTTATCGAATAAGCATTTCCGCATCTTAATCGTCTGTCTGAGTGCTTCCTCATAGTCTATGTCTGTCACTGAAAGTCGATTGAAGAAGATCATTTCCAGTTTCCAGCTGTGCCTCCATAAAGCTTTGACGTTAATAATAACATCAAATATTTTATCAACAAAAAGACACTGGTTATGCTGTTTTATTCACTATTTTACACCTTGCACAAGTTTAAAGGCTAATTTATGACCCCGAAGTTCTAGTTCAGCGCTTTCAAACTTGTCTCAAGATTGTATAAACTGTGAACAGAGTGTCGTATTCAATTCCAGTCGGGCGGAACTAATGAGGTTGACCTCTCCTTCATGTCATTTGGCCTATAGTCGATTATACATCGTTAACGAGACTTTTATACGTTGAACTCGCAAATCTGTAGAGTACGAGAGAATGGCACGCTCTATTAATTCTTACATTAGACATAAAGTTGAGATTTTCACGGGGTAAAAAAATGTTTGATGATCGCTGACACATTACAGTGACGTAGACTATGTTGAGGAGGTTACTTTGGTATTGTGATAGACAAACGTGAATATATCAAGGGTACAGTTTGACATAATATGTTCAGGTGACAAACTTGAAGTGCTTTACCTGTAAAGTAAGATGGTCAGAGATTGTTGCATGTTCGTATAGGACATGATGGCTTATATACAATAGTCGAAAAATGCAATGTCGACAGACTTTCGAAATGTTTTCCAGAAAAATATACACGTCAACGATACAGAATTAGGAATGACGTTATATAGAAAAATAAGCGAGTAACAGTATGTTTCACACAACAGGATATATGTCTGTTAGGTCAGGGGCAGTATTTGGTGACGTCATTATCCCCGAAGCCGAGGAGACTGTCCAGTTTTATAAGCTGTAAACATTGTATACAGTTTTCAATTGACAACGTGCTGTAGTAGAATATGGGTATACACTAGTAGTATTGAAAACGCACACAGAAATGTGACGGTATAAACTGAAAACTTTTAATACAACTGACAGAATGAGTAAATAGGGGAATAGGTTATACATGAAAATGCGGCATTGACTCAATATTGCAGAATATTGAACAATAACGTTGATTCGGCAGAATTTGTCCTCACTGCTGTCATGATTATTTTCTCATTGGTGTCATATTGATTATACGTCATGGAAATTCTTTGTTCTATATCAGATGATAGTGAAATCAGGTGAATTGTACAACATAGCGTCGGGATTGTGCAACCGTTCACCATTGGCTGTGGCGTCATACGACGTAGCACGGGGGAATACCCGAACAAATAGGAGAAATTCCGTTAACCGATTTGATTTTAAGCGAGATCGACCAGTCTTACAGTTAATAACGGTATACACAAGTCTCACTTATTATACGAAGCCTTCCATTAATAGCGTGAAGGGTTAGGAAAAAATGTTTAACGTTATGAAGTCCCATATATGAATGACGAAATAGGAACAGTCTTTCTTCTAATGTTCACATTGTTCGAGTTTTCATCGCTGAAGTAGTCCAGCCCCAAAGGGATTGCACGTGTCACAATACAACTGTTCCATTTGGTTGCGGTGTAAAATGCCGCACATAGAGACGCCGTCCGCTTCATCGTATGAATATCCGCCATTATCATTCACCAAATTTTCGCTCGGTAGATCACTCGCGGCAGATCCAACTGGTTTAGGTGGGAGAATTGGTCCTGTGATAGACTTGTCGAATTCGTTGCTGACGGAACGCTGTTCTATTTCAATCATGTTGGTCTCAATGATAGGAATGAGTTTTTTCAACATATCCCAGCCTTTCGTGTTCAGCGTGTGTCCGTTCCGACCCGGTTTCAACTCGCTGGTTGGTGATTTTAGGTACCACTCTCTTATGTGGACGAGCCATTCCCCTTCATACGCTGCAGTGCTTATGTATATATTATCTTGTAGCTTGAATGGAGTTTCAACCGTCTCTTTAGCCTGAATCATTCTATCCACTCTAGGCAGGAATTGTTTGAATGAAAACCACCCATCTCTCGTCAGTCGTATGGCAACGCCATAAGGTTTTATAATCTGCCCATTATGCCGTATACGTTGAAATGTTACTCGAGGAGAATTCCCTTCACCGCTCACTAAAGCGTAAAGGTTACTCATTAGTCTATACATATCGGCTTATACAGGTGCGACAGTCGTAGAATAAAGTGAGAAGCGCACGAGAAGTCTTTATATACGCATTGGTTATTTTATCAGTTGATCATCTGACCCTTGACGACACCTCGACCTACTCACCTAGTTACAAAGATAGTCTCTACCTACCACCCCGATTATATAAGGCCATACGACTATATGGCGACCTATTTATGGGGACAGGGTGGTCTACGTACGGTGATCTAGCTATGGTGGAGTCTTGAAGATAGGCCGATAGGCTGTAATTACACCGTGAATTGTGCCCGCGGGCGTACCGCATTAGTCACGCGTCGCCGATTCGTCGACGAACGGCGCCCGCGGCGACACCGCGCCGACACCGCACCAACGCGGCGGAGTAATAGCTCCGCGAACTGGGTGTTTCGGAACCCCCCGTCTCTCACGCCCGCCCCGCACCAAGATGGCGGCGTTTCTCTAGTATTTAAGTAATAGCTCCGCGAACTGGGTGTTTCTGAACCCCCCGTCTCTTACTACTGCCACATTATAACGAGAACACGATGATGATGCCGAACGCTTCGCTATTAGCTTTGTACCGAAAATTCATACCAAAACATCTCCAAAGATCAGGCCCAAATTGATACCAGTATTCATGCCAAAAACGGAATCCCTGTACAACACATCAAACGCAAAAGATTCAGGGAAATTTAACCAAGTATCCCAATGAAAGAATTTGAAAGAAAATATACAGCGCAATCTTTGACGTAACCGCTCAAATGACGGAAAATTGAACAGCTAAACGCATAGCTAGTCTGCAGTGAAGAAAAACCCATGCGCTATATGTACAAATATTGTTTATTGAATGAAAGTCACATAAATACCAAACAGAAAGTATAAATCACCAGTTATCCTCGTTCAAGCTGAACAAAACAAGGTTATCCCGCTTTGACGATATGTGTACGATGATGGGATGCACACCCTCGCACACCGGTATAATCCCCTGTGAGGACAATACATTGTTACACTCCTAAACTAATTCGACTGCCGGCACCATCAACGCGGCGCCGCTGCCACCACCACTACCGCCATCACGACCAGTTCACCACATAGCTTATAAGTTGAACTGTCGTATTGGTATCTAAAACAGTAGTTACCGAAAGACAGTTCAGCGCAAGTGGTGCAATGACTGCGCATGAATGTGATGACGTCAATTCCGGCAATAATCCCAGGAGATATCGGGTGCACTCACAGCCACAGGCTTCGCCGCAGCGATGCTGGTCAGGCAAATACCATAGTCGCTGTAGTCGATTACTGCTTTTTCAAAGCAGAAATATGTTACCAGTGAAGGCAGACTTTCTTGAAATTCGACAAATATGTTGACAGAGAAATATAACTTTCGGATTAAGTTTTATCTTCAGAAAATATTATTTTCATTTCAAGAACGGCAATTTGAACTGACGGTCACGGAAGGCTTTGCTGACGAATGTTTCCCATTATTTTCTGGCGATGGTATGCGCATGTATCCAAATGAAATACCTTTTAGTTTGACAGTTTGCACTAATTCCACAAACGAAATCTGAAACAGCACACAAGCTGTTTCCTTACAAAAGAGAAGCTGTTAACAGTTTTCTGTGATGACAGTGAGATATCATGATGGTTTTCATTTGTAATATGCTTATTCTATCGTCCAGATGAAGTATCAAGTCGTTTGCTATAGTATAATGTATCTCAGACACGCTTTGATTTGTGCAGTAATGTTCTGTGGCGTTGATTCAAATCATCACGTTTTCCACAGGATCTAGGAAAAGCTACTAGGTGAGATATCCATATGTCATATATAGGCTCTTCTGAAATATTTGTTATCCAGAAATGGGTAGTTAACTCTGTCGAATGTGTAACCGTCTCTCTTGTCGTAGAATCGACGTGAGAGAAAGTGGTTTCCTTCAAGTCCACCGAAGGGAAGTGTGTGTCATTCATAGCCTATAAAGGAATTATTCAAAGCCAAGAAATCGTCTATATAGCGTTTGATAATCTTAATGTGCTAGTGTCGGCATCTTGCGACGTATATCATCAGTATGCGAGAGCCTTCGGTTGAGACTAACAAGCATAGATTCATTCATTCCTGATGGCTCTTTGGAATTCCAAACAAGAAAGTCCGTTTTCAATAGTGAGGGACCTGCTGGGCAAGCTCATTCAAACTGATGGATTCAACCGCTTTTCATCAACTAAGTTTCTTTACTCAGATTTCAGGAAATATTGGCGAGTTATCCTTCCGGTTTCACGAGAAAAATATTTGTGATATTCAAGCGTATTCGTACAATATTCTGTTTATTATATATTTTGTTTTATTGATGATTTCTATCTCGTATTACCTGAGTAAGCGTTTTTGCCAGAGAACTATTTCTCGTCTCAAAGCTGGACGCCGCCATGGTCACGGCCCATTAAACGCTTGTATATGTATATAAGCGAGCCAATGTATATGTTTTATGAATGAAGTTTGTAAAGCCAGTCTCTACATTGTATCAATCATTTTTCTTAATTGATCCGCCATGCACCGTTCCAGATTTCGAAGATAAAGTTCTCCTGCTTAATTTACGGTAGGCATTCACCATTATGTGTCCAGTTAGATGGATCCAACCGATCATTACCATGATTACCATCGCTTTCTACAGCTCAAAAATGTTCTACATTCAAAATGTTGCGATGCGTAACTTTGGGTTATCCCCTCTGGTGTTGTACATTTCAATGTTTTATATCAATAGGTACATGGTGTAACGATGTATGCATACATGTATACAATATTTAAACAGGCATAACATATTGGATCCCACGCCCAGGAGTGGATCCCACGCCCGTATTTTCAGACCGGCGCTTAGGATTGCCGCCTGGCGGTAATCCTGATCCAGCTTATCATATCGATCAAACCTAGGTAGAACATTCCAAGGTTCCTTGGCCAGGTTGCAAAAGGGGAATTCCCGCAAACTTTTCCAAATTTTCATTCAGTAGATCGCCAGCTATGGGCATTCCAACGTGTTATGGCGGATTCGAACCGATTTAAACCGGTTTCAACCGGTTGTCCTAAACACACCACCTATAAAAGCGAGAGTGCTGGTCCTTTTCAGTAGAAACACTTCACCTGTGCGATCGACTGGATGTCATTTATTCATTTGGATAGTTTACACCCCCACAAACATGAACTCCATGAACTAACAACGCATCTATGTGCGGATTGTGGTCGAGTATTTAAACATGAGAGAGAGAATTATGGTTTAACGTCGCGTTCAGCAATAGTTCAGCTACACAGAGACGAACAAACAAAAAATCTTATCTAGGTATGTCAACAAAACAAGTCAAAATCCAAACAATCTGAAAGCGATGAACAGAACACATTAAAACCTGTATATACATTAAAATTTATGTAACAAACCGATTTCTCTCAAATAACCTAATATCGAATCTTCTTTTATCCGACCAAAAAGAACTTCTAAACTAGCTGTTCGATAAAAAGAATCTATTACAATCTTAAATCTATACAGTCGATCAAAATATGTTACACTGTGAGTTTATCATGACATGGAACACACGTCGGAGTTCGCTCATTTTTTTTATAAATGTTCGTGAGTCAGTCCTGAGTGACCTGATTATAGTGTGATCGAAACGTTTCTGACTGCTGAGAGGAGTATATCCTATAGTTTTCTTAAAGTCATGAAGCTTGTTGTCAACCTCAGCATCCCATAAAGATTGAAAGAGCTTTCTCATATAGGCACAATTACAAGGTCTGAAATCGCTAAACTTGACTCCATGATGGTTAACCTTGTCATCTATTAATCTGCTGTTCAACTCTACGGTAATACATGTATAACTTTAGAATATTCAGGATGGAAGGATGAATTCTATATCTATTTTTCATCGCTTGGATTACAAGCGTTTGGTCCGTCATTCTTAAATCAGCCGTCGTCCATCAAAGAATATTCACGTCCAAAATCCAAAGACCTATTCCATATTCCATATAACAGCATTAGCACCAAATTCAATCAGACAGGGGCATGACAGAGAGTATGAGAATATGACATACTTGTTAATTGTGCTGGACCCAATATCCTACAAGATCCTCAAAAGAGCTTTGGCTTCAGCAGTAAAAATAGAACCATTATCTTGCCATCGATATGCTTTGGTTCTGGAACCAAAAATAGTAGCACCACTCTGTCACCATCTTTGGAACCATTAGTATATTGTTACGGTCAACCGGTACTTCAATCCCCGAAAGAAATACTCAGTTGATTGGTCAGGATGGCGATTAATTATTTGGCTATCCATCACCTTCAATTTATCAGTTCTGACACCACTGGTTTTCAGCTGGAACGTGCATTTCACCAGATATTCAATAAAGAATGAAGGAAAAATGCTGTTTGAATTCTTAATTAATAACAATATTTTATTCAGCTTGTTTCACCTTGTTCATGACATAAATACCCCAAGATCTATCCCTAGATCTAGATCTGTGTAACCTCGAGCACCAAAAATGTTAAGAATCTGACTTCTGATACATCAATTCAATATCCCTCACCACTGTGTATATTAAGAAAGAGAAGGTAAAAAGCTCTCATGAGTATAACTGTTATTTTGTATAATTTTCTCTGTTAGGACAGCTGTAATCTCCAAGCTAACAAGGATAGAACAAGGACTAGTTCGCTCGGTGTCAGTATAATGTGACTGAGTGGGGTGTCATGTCTGCCTACGGCATGATATTTCAGTAGGACAGCACTATAAAATGGCAGCATTAGATCTGCTCTGTTACAAGTAGGTACCCCTGCCCCTCCCCCTCCCCTCCCTTCCCTTCCCCGTCGTGATATAGCTGAAAAAATGTTGAAAGCGACGTTAAAACCCTATTCACTCACTCACCCAAGCTAACCCAAGGTCATCTGGCTTGGGATTAGACTCGTACCCAGCTCCAATTCGCTATCGCTCTATGGAGACTAGTTATCGACAGGCATTTTAAATCAGCACTGCACAGTGATTGGCCCATGGTATTCTCTACCCGCCATGCCCCTCCATGCTTGTTTGGACGTCGTGGTAGTCGTGGAAGCGAGGGCTTTATTTAGGAAACATACCATAATCGCTCATCGCTCATCAAATCTTACAAAGGATCTATATAATACTTGGTGGATTGGTGGCCGTAGCGCTCAAGGCCCTTTATCGCACCATAGACGAGTACTGGTCACTAGATACACACGAACAACAACAACACATATTGACATTGGTCTATTTACCGGTCTAGATTTAGACCGGTAATTCAGCCAATCAGAGAATACAAAATGCCTGTCGCTTACTAGACCCCAACGGTGCGTGTGAGTTGGGGGCTAGGTACGAGTCGAGCTTGGGATGGTTCATCACATCAAGGGCGACAACTGTGATCTGGAAGAGCTTTAGACTCGTACCCAGCTCCAATTCGCTATCGCTCTCAACCACCTCGCTGGGGGTCTAATAACACCCCAGCCACCAGTCAGATATTTGGACCGGATTCGGGGCCTTCGCGCACATCGCCGGCAGTGACATCATATATAGTAAAATAGATGTTTAACGAAAATTTTGATTACTTTTCAAGTCTGCATAATACCTCCGTTGACCTAGCGTTAAAAAAGAATTATCTGGAGATAATTTTCCCTGTTTATCTGGACAAAGCATATGAAAAGTAGTTCGCTCATGTGCAACACTAAAGGAGTTGTTCGGTCGGATTCAAACTGAACCGTGCGTTGGTTGGTTTCCCCTATACGTCATAGCAACGTAGTAAAGGTCAACTTCCGCTATTGGAGGCAGGGATGTTATTGGAGCCTGCGAAATGGAGCATGCGCTGTGGGGAGGTTGTATCGCTCTATGGAGACTAGTTATCGGAGGCATTTTAAATCAGCACTGCACAGTGATTGGCCCATGGTATTCTCCACCCACTATGCCCCTCCATGCTTGTTTGGACGTCGGCAAAATGGTACATCTTCAGAAAATTTATGACCTAGGCCTATCCCAAAGTTCACAAGTTCATTATTGTTTAGCATCATCAGATAAACAAGACTAGTACGATCAGACAACATGCAGGCGAAAATACTGTATAATTGACGTAATTCGTTGTTTTCCGCGTTTCAATGGTTGATCTTCAAAGCAGAATCTAGGTCAACTAAATTTATAATGTCTGCTGCTTCAAACGAGTAGGCCTACAAGTACGTTCAGTTTTATTTTTTTAACAACAAAACTTGCATAATGTTAGCAACAAAAGTACATATCATAGGGCGTATGAACAGTACTATGTATTGAATGAAGAACAGAAATGCTGCAAATCCCCTGACCTGATCATGTACATGTCACGCTAAGAACCTTGGAATAGGTAATAAATTTTCCGAAGATGTATCGTCTTGCTGGACGTCGTAGAAGCGATGGCTTTATTTAGGAAACCTACCATAATCGCTCATCGCTCATCAAATCTTACAAAGGATCTATATAATACTTGGTGGATTGGTGGCCGTAGCGCTCAAGGCCCTTTATCGCACCATAGACGAGTACTGGTCACTAGAAACACACGAACAACAACAACACATATTGACATTGGTCTATTTACCGGTCTAGATTTAGACCGGTAATTCAGCCAATCAGAGAATACAAAATACCTGTCGCTTACTAGACCCCAACGGTGCGTGTGAGTTGAGGGCTAGGTACGAGTCTAGAAGAGCTTCTCATTCACATCAAGGGAGACAACTCCTGTGTAGTCCCGAGCTGCTTTGGATCGGGTTGGGACGAATGACTGTGTGGACTGATGACGTAATTACTGCACATTGACTAGTCCCTTGTCAATGCTGACGTATAGATTACCTCTAGCTTTATTTTTCTCCCAAGTTCTTACCCCGAGATTCTTTGGTTCGGAGTGGGCGACTGTCTGTATACATTGGTGACGTACTGACTTAGCCCCTTTTCAAGATTAACGTACAGATTCTCTCATGGTTTATTTGTACCCCGAGCTCTTATCCCGAGCTTTATTTGATTTGTTTTCCCCTCTAATCGCACTCCTGGGTGTGGGCTTTCGCCCAAAGCAAAGCGAAGTAATCCCGTCGGTGTTCGCCTATTTATAGCTTGACGGAAACCTCATGAGAACTCTTTGCCTCTAAATCATAAAAAAATAACGGTCTACAATCTTCAGTGAATGTGAATGATCTTCATTGAAGGAAGTTAATCCAATCATTTACAAAAGAGGAAACTCTGCGAAATTTAAGTCTGGTTCGAGAGTGAAACCTCGTTATCGATTCCTCAAAAACATGGCGACCATCGACGAAACTTCTCGCCAAAATATTAGCTAAATAATATATAGCCCTCACGAGTATGATCGTGAGGGCTATATATTATTTAGCTACAAAATATGTGAATAAACATGGATTTACCGAACAACAGCGAAAGTTATCTCACTACAACAACTGGATAGACAACTAGAACAACCATTTAGCCAATTAGATTAAGTAGCGACAAAAACAGCGATGTAGTTATCTTCAAATCGAACGAAGTCGGTCGCTGTCAAATCTCTGACAAATCTATCGTGGCTATAGTCTGTTTCATACAACAACAACAACAACAACATACTATATCTCGTACAATAATATCCGGGGACAGACGTTCATCAACAATTACCAGTATAACTGAACTGGAAATATTAACGATGGATAAATTGATAATACATCAAAATATCAGATCTTCACAATATAGGGGTTGATGCAACTTCAATTTTCTCTCATTAAACCAAATGACGTCATTTCCTAAACATGTCGATGTTCGTGGATAGAACATTCCGCATTAACAGCTGAATTGTTTCGTTATTGGATAATATCATAGCTAACTTTTATTGTGTTCCTCTTATTTATTCTCGAAAAAAATTGTGACAGTGGCATGTGCTCTGTACAGCTCACAATCCAACAACGATACCCACGCCTGGACCGCTGAAAAGTGCTCCACTCAGAACATAGTCATTGGATTGCAGTGTAGTTTGGTACATTTCGCGTGAAGAAGACGAGTGGTAATGAACAACGACAGTATGTAGTTCCAGACTAAGATAAGATCTGTTTTCCAGTGGCGAACTATATAACCTGAGATGTAATGGGACGAATAGTTAGTATATTCTAACCTGTACGATCTGCTCGAAGCCATTTACTCGCTTGGACAGTTTACGCCGTCACGAGTCTGCTAGCCAAGGCTCTGTTGTCCAGTATACCTCTACAAACTGCGAATTTAATCGCCTGTATGCGTTATACCATGAACGTGTAGGGCATGGATCACCCACGCATCCATGTGAAGATTGTGAAGGATCCTTCAAAACACCCAGTCAAATGAGACGCCAGCAACGCTTCGTTCATCGACGACATCCTGTGCCGCAGACCCGTTTGAGGGAAACCTATAGATGCCAGCAACGAGGCACTTCCACAACAGGGTGAGAAGCCCACCGACCCCCGACCACCCCACCTTCTGAGATAAATCCATCTTGCATCCAACGCATGGAATATCATGCTATGCCATCCCACGTTAGCAATTATGTGCATTTCGTGGAGGACTCCGTGGACGTACTCAGAGATGCCTTAGCCAAAGCCCACCCAGTGAGTGAGATATATCGGCGTCAATGTTCCTTAATCCGATAGTGTTTTCATTGCCACCACCTTTTGCTAGACATCTACGGTTTTCACCATATCGAACTCGACCGTCTCCATCTATACCGAAGCATTCTTTGAAGATCAAGCCACTTGCCTTTGAATTGAATCTAGCCTACGGATACATCCTACGCCATGAAGACACAGAGCAGCTGAGGTATGACTACACCAGCACCGACATTCACGTGTTTGACCAACATTTCGTGACTCGTTGGAGCCCAGATCTATACCTTAGATCCGTTTGCCGGTGTTGTATTGTCCGACAAAGTAATTAACTTCCAGACCTGGGTTTCAAATGACATAATTTAACTGGACTCAAACACGGTGTGTTACAAGCGTGGCGCTCCGCGAGCTCTCAAGGAAGGTAAATTTAATTAGCATGGCAGATTACTCCACACCTCCCTTTTACAGTTCCTGTTATGATCGCATTCCTGGTCCGAGGGCCGAGGTTGTAGTTATTCTCCTGACTACGTTTGATGTTCTCTTTTAGCGACCTAACCTGTTCAGGGAAACCCCTTTGAGGAACAAGACTAGAGGGCAGAACTGGTAGTGGTGTTCGTATTTTGAGGCCCATGAGGAGCTCCGATAGACTGTAGACAACTACCGGCGACGAGCGATATACCATAAGGGCTGCACACAGTTCGCATCGAACGTTTCACTTCGGCGTTGCTTTGAGCATATGTCGCACTGCTTGTCAATTGCTCGAATCCATAGGACTCTGCAAACTCTGCGAATACTGTAGAGTTGGCCCATTGTCGGTGGCTATAGCCTGTGGAATTCGGTGTCGAGCGAAGGTGGTCTTCAGTTGTTTTATAGTTGCTTCTGTTGTCGAGGATGTGAGATTTGCCAGTTCAGCATACCCCCAGAATAGAAGTAGTGTGCCATAAGGAGGTAAGTCGATTCGTTGCGCACGGATATGGTCTCTCTCTCTGCGAGTGTTGATAGGATAAGAGTTTCTGGACGATTAGCATTTTCTTTCTGACAGGTCGGACATTGCCAAACCATGTCCTTTAATTGGTTGCTGAGACCACGCCACCAAACGGATTGCTGGACTCTTTAGAGACATTTGGTGATACCATGGTGGCCAATGTGAATCTTTTCCAAAGTATCAGTTCTCATAGAAGTTGGAATAACTAATCTGTTGCCTTTCAAAAGTAGACGACAACTGACACTTTTTTGCCATGACTCTCTATGGCTTCAATTCTCAGGTAGGCACGGTCTCTGGCCGCCCGTCAGCACAGAACTGCATTATCTATGCTCACACTGTATCCGCCTAAAGCTCAAATCTGGCCTTCTGTTGATGTTGGTCATTGACGGGAAATATTTCCAACAACATTTCCACAATGAATTGGGAATCACATACCAGTTTTGTTTCATCTTTTGTGACTTACAACACATATAAGGGAAGTGGGAAGAGGCCGAATTCTGTTGGTGCCACGGATAGTGCAACCGATAGGTCTTTATCAGACACATAGGAGATTGTGTAGCTGACTCTTATCAAACACATTCTACACCTTCGGCTTCTGGGGTGTAGTTCATTGGGTTCAATGAGCCTAGAAGCTATATCAGTTGTTTGTGGTCAGTTTGAATATGGAACGACTTACCAATGCAAAATTAGATGGCCGATCACTCCAAAGCACAGGCTCAAAACCAACCCCCAACATCCAATGGACCACGAAGACCATTGTCACGTTTTTTCTTTACCAGACGATGGCTTTAACATGAATGACTGCTGAAATGGAACACACAAGAATAATAAACATACCCAAGACGCATCTCCCGCCGTCGTCGATCTCGGCGTGAGCTCTCGTGGCCCATGTCCAGGGCATCGAGGATCCTAGTCCAATAATACCGGGTGGTAGCACGCCTCCTCATCGAGTCGACTCTCGAGAGCACCACATCTTGGAACTTTTCCAGGATCTGGAGTCGCCCCTCCTTATCCTCAAAATCTCCTGTCCACCGTTCGAATCAACCATGGCCGCATGATGTAAAGCTCGAGCCGCATAAGGACGGGTCTCAGTAAGTCCACATCTTTTTCCATCATCCTTGTTATGTAGCGTTTGATCCGTCATGGTTAATGGGGTCTTAGGGGTTAGAGGGATGTGTTCCTCGAGTGTGCATGCACAGCCTAACGTCACTTCCAGTAAAACCACTTCAATCGTTCTACAAACCGGGAGCCTCAAGACGACACTAAATTGGAGCGATATGCAAAAGGTGGGAAAAATTGACGTCTGGTGACTGAAAAGTTCGCATGACTCTACAGGAAAGCATCCCTCGGCACATTACATTCAGACCCAAGAATACGGTGGATTCTCGGACGTAGCCTTTGTATCTCAGCCGCGATTTTATAGCAGCTGTTCATGTTGAGACTGAAGTATCCACACGGTCCCTAGCACCGGCTCGAGCGGAATTAGATTCGTTAGCTCGGGATCTGTGATGACAGATCAGCTCAAATAACTCATCTGATGTTAGTGGATGAGCATCAAGGACGAGTAAACGCCTAACGAAGACCCATTTGGACCACGGATGATCCACCTCTCGCCCAAACACGCAGCTGCGTGTCCCAAAATACTTCTCGACTACTTATGCGCACCATACGTCATTTTCGGTGAACACCATCCCGGTCGTAGTCTACTTCACGAGAGCTTCAAGACGATACCATACACGATCCATTTGGATCCTGGACGGCCCATATGAATCAACCAAACATTCCCTTGCCCATCCACAAATGATCTTCCTCTGCGCTTTCCCTGCTACTGTCGACGTCACTCCCGAATAACCGTTCACTACTACTTCTCGACAACGCATAAGTATCATGATTATGACATCACTTCCAGATAAATCTACCCCAGTCGTAGTTTACAGCACTTGAGCTACAAAAAGACATCCTACGATATTCAGTTGGATCAGAGATGATCCACAACAGGCGTTCCTAGCGATTACGCCTGTGTACGATGACGTCATCGGCTCACATGCCCACCTTATGGGTATGTCCCCATTGCGCAGCGGCAAAGGCCCTTTCCCGTCTACTGAACCCGACTGCGCATGAGCATATCACCACCAACCACCCCAGCCATAGTCTACAACACGCGCGCTTCAGATCGACACCCTGGTCAGCTCAATCCAGACAGATTGGTCCATCTTTCACCCACACACGCCGCTGCGTACCTCAAAATGTCACTACTCATCGACTGGGCGTGCGCACAATAGTAAAAACCACCACAGTCGTAGTCTACATCATGGGCGGTCCAAGACGACACCCTACATGCCCATTTGCAGCACGGATGACCCACCTGGGCTCATTTGACTGGGTGTGAAGTCCGTTCTTTCAGGAGATGTGCGCCTGTATTAAGTCCTATTTTTACAGTCGCGTAACTGGTGGTGACCTCTGTCCGTAAGTGACCTCTGCCCGTAAGTGACATCGAGTGTCAAAGAATGTAGTCCACTATTTCGGAGGATTGCCCCCCACCCCCAACCCTGAAAATTATAACACAGCAGAGCGTCCGGGTCTTCGCCATTCCGTAGCTAATAGTACTACCATTCCTTCCAACTGGCATATTCGGATAGGTGGCTTAGTTATGCTATATGGCGGGATGAGCCGCGAAGTCAAACTTCGTCAGTCCCAGGAACACTGCTGAGAAATCTTATTGGAATCGATTGCAAGGGTTTTTCCACGAATTAACGAAATATGACATATTTTGGATCATTTTAATATATTTTCCAGAAAATATGGAGTACATAAATCTTAATAAATTAATATGCCATCAATGCTCTCCAATCGTACATGTCAATGTATAGGATCTTACGTATTTCAACTGAATTTGATGTTCTGAGCGTCCATACCATGAGTATTTAATAACATTATGACATCATGGTCGCATCTGGACAAATCCACTTGCTGTCGGGGAGGGGAGATAGGGTCACGGTGTCCGTTTATCCAAATGTTTACACCGAAGACCAGTCCATATATCTACCCCGTATTAAGGTGCCACAATGTCGGGACCGCGGCAACATGGAAAGACACCCCGCCAGCCCGGCGTCTAAGTCGACTGAGCCAACCTAAAGTTCTCTGTCATTAATGTTCCCTTCAAAGCACTATGAAGCGTTCTCAGGATTGGTTGACACTCGAGTTACTGCAAGCCTGTTAGATCCTTCAATCGACATATCGAAATGGGGGAGCAGATAGGATTTAACATTAATTAGATTGGGAGTACATTCCGCGTGAAATTTGTCACTGATTAAAATTCCATAACTGTCTGTATCTTGAATTAATGAGCATTTCCTTCAAGAAAATATATATACTTTTACAGGGGTTTTCTGGGGGTTTTGGCAACTCATGAAAACGAAAGTGGTATATCAAGGGACTATTTCTAACAACGAGGGGATCCACTGTGGACTGCACTTTATATAAAATCTCTTATATACAGCAAATATACTATGACTAATGATATACGCTGCTGGCTTGTAATCAGTCATTTGCCTTGCCATTCTCGCTCATAATTTTACACCATTTTAATAAACGCGTTCAGATCTTATAAATTTTGGGCAGATTGTCTAGAAATTTTCAAGTGTAACATAGAACAGCAACACCGACAGCATCTCTTGGCATTCAGGACTATACAGATTTACCTCCCCTCGAACAGACAACTATGGCATCTAAAACGCAATATCTCGGCCATCAACACCAACTTAATTACTCAACACGATATCTTCCAACGTAAAGCTCGTCGACAATATTAGATACTGTAAGTAGGTGCCTATTATTTGTGTCTTATGAATTATTTTTTAAGCAATGTACAAATTTAGCGTCAGTTTGACCGTCAGTTATGTTTTACATATTTCGTGTCTGGATCTGATATGGCTTACAAGCTATAAAGTGAGATTATAATTCGGAGAATTGAGTTCAGGTTATTATGATAACATCTGAGCGTGTCTCTCGAAATCTCGACATCAGATGAATACAAGCGTCTAGTCCGTCATTCATAATTCAGCCGTCGTCCATTAAAGAATATCCGCGTCCATAATCCAAAGACCCATTCCATGTCCATACAACAGCACCAGCACCAAATTCAAAAAAGACATTCATAGTATACATAAACATAGGCTAGTTTCCTGCATGAGAGAAACGGTCAACAGTTTTCAATGATGCCGACAAGACATCATGATGTTCCAAAAATATAAAATGCGTATCGCTGATCAGTATTCTTAATCCATAACAATCGTTCTAAAGTCTTTATCTAGAGAATGGTGTATCTCAGTCACGCTTTGATTGTGACTGTTCATGTGAGCACCATGAAGATCTTGAAGTACATGGGTTCATACGGCCCCTAGCCCCGGGTTAAGCGGAATTAGACACAAGTTACGAAACGTAACGCCATAGATCTTGCACGCTACGTTCGTATTTTGCTATCAGCATGCGATATGTATCGCTAAATTTGAGAAAATTTGAGTGGAGGCGCTTGGAGGAATAGCCCTGTTTTGTAAGTTTCTGCAACAGTGTTTTGTGACGTTGATTGAAATCGTCACAACTAACACAGGATCTAGCAAATGCTACTAGGCGAGATATGTATACGCCATATGCAGATCCCACTGGAATATTACTGTCCAGAAAGGGATAGTTTACGATCTCGAAATTGTAATCATCTCTTTTGTCATAAAGTCGACGAGAGAATGCCCGCTTCATTTTTGTACAGATATAGATCTAAATATGATGTGCCTGTAGGGCTATCTGTAGTTTCCTTCAAATCCAGTGAAAGTGGATATATATCCTTCACTGCGTCATTTATATAGCGATTATCCACAGCGAGAAGATCGTCTATATAGCGTTTGGTGAATGAGAAGGACCGTTTTTTGAAAGCGCCTGCATATAGTCATATTCATAAGAGAACAGATACAGGACAGCTAACAGGGTGCGCAATTAGTACCCATTGGAATACCTATATGCTGTTGATATATTGTGTTGCCAAATTTCACATAGATATTTTTAATGAGAGATTCAAGCAACTCTATAAACAAAGAAACATCCGATGAATGATATCTCCTGTATGTAGTAGAGCTGAAGAAAGCTTTATGGCTTCCGACATTAATATATCTACATCAGTTTTCTTGAACACAGATACTATTAATGATCTTAGACGGTCAATAAGGTCCTGATGAGGGGTTGTAGTATAGAGAGTCGAGAAATCCCATGTGGATACATGTCTGTACGGTATGTGACCGTACAGACATTTTGAGTTTTTTAATATCCACATACATTCAACGCCAGAATTTTTAGAAATAGTGGCGCAATACCTTTCCCAAAATGCTTTTACCTCCTGAAGGGCCCTCGTCAACAGGGTTGAAAGAAGCTTGGTGTTGCAGCTTCTAGAACCAGCTATGAATCTAGCTTTGTATGGTGATTTATGCATTTTGGGAGTCCAGTATACTTTTGGTATGTCGTTATGATTGGTTGGAAGACAAATACCTCTTTCCCTGAGAAACGTTTTGTGATTGTTGAATAACTCTCCCAGAGTAAATGAAGTTTGGGAGTAAGTGGACGTATTTGATGAGGATAGGTCTACACTCAATTCTTTAACCAGCACCTGGTAATAGTAATATTTACATATGAATATTATATTATTTGGAGCTTTGTCTGCTGGGACAATGACGAATTTACTCTGGAGATTTGCAAGAACTTCTTGCGAATTGAGGTTTCTCAGTACTTGTTTTGCTTGTTGAAAGAGTACTTCTGTCAATATGGCGGATGGTTTCATCGATCTTGCTTTTGGTGAGGTCCAGCCAATCAGCGAGTACTGTAGGTTCACATTTTTCTCGCTTCGACCAATCAATAACGTACTGTTCCAATGCAGACAGGAGAATCTTCTGGTCAGCCTTCAGATTTATTCTTCAGTAGATTGCAGAAAACCCCACCAAAACAAAGATGAGAGGGAGAGGGAAAGGACCCGATCTGGCAAGTGTGCTAAACCAGTGTACTTTTTTTCCGTAAAATACACCCAAATCATATGAGATGTAGTTACTAATTTCGGAATTTTTTGCTCCCCCCCGCTGAAAAGTATAGTACAGGTACAGAAGAGCGTCAGGGTCTGCCCACATGATAATTATCCTTCCCTTTTTATTAACCAATATTTATAGAACCTGGTACCAAACTTTGGGGTACTGGCATTCATTGAAACTACCACCTCGCTGTGGGTCTAATAATAAGCCTTAGACTGTAGGACTGACTCTCTGTTAAATCAAGATATTAACAGACAGTGTCTGCGTACTGTTCCAGCTGTCTCCACTTCAGTGATTGGTCATGCGACCCCGCCATTTTAAACTAAGACGAGCATTCTCATTGGATCACTGTTTATAGGAGCCACTCCAATTAGTCTGGATACCTAACCCACATTACGCTACGTCATCCTTCGCTGCATATCTATGTATCCCAACGTTATTAATAGAGACGGGTATCCAGTCTACCACTCCAATCTTCATACACAACCACGTGACTGTCTCAGTTGACCGACGACATGGCGCGGCCTCGTTTTCAATTTCAAAATCTGGCGTCAAACTGGGAATATGTTGTTGTTGCTGCATCAGCCAGACATTGGCCATCCGTAGAAGGGTCCAATACTATAGGCTATAATAAGCCTGTGAAATGGAGCATGCGCTGTGGGGAGGATGGACGGGATGAGCCACGAAGTCAACCTCCGTCAGCCGCAGTTTCGCGCGTTTTAACTATGATTTTTAAGGAGTTTTAGACCAAAAAAAAATCCGTTTGGGTTGACCTTTAAATATACGGTTATGTTATATATTGAATATGTGACAAAAATTCGCATGTCGATCCCATGTTTTGAATAGCTGGTTTATCTAGCCCTGGGTCGGGGAACACTGGCGAGAAATCGTATTGAAATCGATTGTAAGATTTTTCTCGAGAAATTAGTGAGTGAATAGGAGTTAACGTCGCTTTCAACATTATTTCATTCGAAAGTGACGTTAAAGGAGTACTTACCTTATTTTTGAGTGTGACTATATTTATCGGCAATCGCATTCCAAACCTTATTATATAAAACTTATGTTGATAGAATGCGAAATAAGAGAATATTGAATATTTTGTTGCTCGCCACGGCGTGCACTGGGCGCCGCCATTGCACCGCTGTGTGACGTTTTTAGATGAGCGGAAGTGAGTGTATACTCATCTAAAGACGTCATAACGTCATGGAGATTCAAGGTTGATCGTGTTGGTAAAGTCGATAATTCGCACAAGAAGGAACCCAGTAAATCCACTGATGTTCTAGTTGATTTTAGTAATTCAAGTGTAATAATGAAAATGTTTACGAACTTAGAAGCATCATCGTTCAACTGAAATCACTGGACAATTGCAGAGGACGCTCTTTTAGTCTTCTCGCTTAGCTTCAAATTTTGTCCAAATTGAATCGAGCAAATTTCAGTTGAAAAACTTTGGGAAGGAATTCTTCAGTTGGTGGAGATAACCAAAACCACTCTCCTTTTGTGAATTACATCCGTGGGATTTGTCGCGCCAGTTTTTTTCCTCGAATTAAAACCCGGACACAGAAAAATTCAAATGTCCGTAGTTGGAACGTCCCTAGGCAAGAGTTAGCCGGGATGTTGTCCTGAATGCTGACGTCATCAGTCACGTCATCCCACAGGCAACATGGCGGCGCCCACGTCGACCTCAAAGCGGAAACATGGCTTCACAAATTGTAATAAAAATAATAGGTGATCGCCCTTAACGACAGTAAAATAGTTGGTTACATTTATTTAAGAGTCTACCTTTGTAATAGGAACCTATATAAAATAAAGTAAGTACTCCTTTAAAACCCATTCACTCACTCACTCACTCATTTCCTGGGAAAATCGTTACAATCGATTTCAAGGAAATGAACGAAATTTGGCCTATTTTGGGTCATTTTGATACATTTTCCACAAAATTTGAAGTACGATCCGAAGGAAGAAAACTGGTCACAGGGTAACATTGCATGGCTTATATCTTGAATTATGGTATGAGCAAAAATAAAAAATAAAATAAAATAAAAAATAATGTATGCTCTTTGAGGGTTTTGTGAAGACATCGGTAGCTGCTAAAGATGGAAGGAAGGGTCTATTTCTAAAAAACGAGGGGTCCACTGTGGACTGCACCGCAAAGTCTGAGAGATTTCACATTTATATACTACTGACCGCTTTTATAAATTTAATCTGGAATAATTTGTTTTGAACTTTCCCTCCAAAATATTTTGATTTGCTGATCATACTACTTTGTGAAATGGTCTGCCCAGTGGATTTGTTAATAAAATCCTAAACATGGAGTTTGGCTCTCTTTCCTTCGTATCGTCAGTGAGCTAGTTTTGTGACGTCATGTTATATTATGTTATATTATGTTATAACCCCACAGTGAATTCTACAGAGTGACGATTGGCAGCATCCATTGGACAATGCCTTAAGGAATACAACAACAACATATCATGTTAACATACATGTAGTTCATTGAATGACAAATTATGACAGTTTCTCTGGTTAATTTCCATTCATTTCCCCGCGGTCATTGGTTTTCCTGTTGGTTGTGGCAGTTTACATGAAAATAGATTGGGACCAGTACTGAATATCAGTTGCCCCAAATGGTGAATATTTTTCGGGCACAACACTCAACAGAGCTGTTACTGAACCGGTGTGATAGATAGGAGTGTCTTGGAGATTAGTGTCCCTTTTCATAATATCCTTTTCCATTGCAACTAAGGACGGACACTTATCTCCAATGTGGAGAAAAGTGTCCTAGCTGGATTAGATAGGAGTCGGACACTCGTACTAGAAACCACCGGACAAACTTTGCCTCCACACCGGCACTCCAGGTAGCCGAGTTTGACCGCGACATGTGTGCTCCCAGACTCCTCACAGAGTCCGGTTAAGCTATGCGCCGATAGTATGCAGGGTGGATGGCATACGTCATCGCAACTTCCGGTAATGTCATGTGATCAAATGACCCATGTGCCGGGGTCAAACGCTGAAAAATGCAGTTTTGAGAGATGACTATTTTAGAAGGGAAAATGTTATGGATACATCAACTTGTTGTTGATTTGGGTGAGTTCTCGAACAACTGATAAAACACACTGTAGAACAGTAAATAAACCTTAGATATGTGGGTTTTTCTGAAAAGTTCAACCAATATGGCTGCGCCTCCGGCAACAGCACAGTGGCAGTTGCTGAATGGCAAAGGATTTTTCTGGATCATCAATTTTCGATTCAGACTGCGTACATTTATATTTGATGCTGCTGCTTGCTGTAGCAATTTGGAGCCAACCGTCATCATGGAGTCTAAAATAGTCCTGGAATTTTCAATTTTGTTCCACCGGAGTGATAGTGACCAATTTGTTTTTGTCATTCGATTTTGACAGTCACCGTCACAGGCGTTGGCTGAAACAGCAATATCAACAACAACAACATGATTGATGCCCACTAATACCATTAATGCATTAGTCATTCTAGTTGTACCCTAACCGAATCCCCACCTAAACCCCAATTCAAATAAACAAGTAATGCGCCTTCCTTTATTAGCCTAATGTTATAAATAAGCCCCATCGTAATCCCAGAAGTACCGCATATTCATGGCCATCTTCACGACGTCGCGGTTTCTATTTGTGAGCCAAAGGCGAACCCTTGACCAACTTGCATAGCAAACCGCATTCCGCCCACACTCCAGTTACGTGACCTAGAAAAACTGCGCTGATGGTATATAATACGTTTGGGTTTTACTTTCGCTGCTAAACTATTCGCTGATACCGAATGTAAAATATTTAATCCAAGCACGCATAACAATAAAATATTAATGGATAGACCAGTGAAATTTTGTAGAAATCTGTGCGTTTCAACCCAGTTCAAGTCCTTCACTTCAATGGGAAGGTGAAGTCGGATACACTGATATCACGGGCCGCCTTTAAAGCTTGGTGTTTTCTACCTTTGCCTGGCTTGTTGGATGTTTGATGGTAGACGAATGGGTTTATTTTCTCTTGAAATAGATTTTGTTTTAAACTATGTTTCCTTTATATTTATTAATGTTCATGGTTGTTGAAAAGGTGCAAGTTCATCTGCCACTGGATATCGCACAAGCTATGGTGTTTTCGAATCTGTTGTCACTGTCGCCATGGTCGCGGTGCTTAAGTGATCTGATTGGTCACTATGTACAGGATGCCGCTGTGTGTCGTTGATCCCGATACAGTGCCCAAGCGGACCAGGGGCTATATCTATCATACAGATAGAGATACCCCTGGTTTTAGCGAGGATGATTCATGGCAGGCACGAGACTGAAGGGCAGGTTCACGCACATGCATTTTTTCACGAGAGCCAGCAACACCGCCATCTTCGGGTAATACTACATTGTAGCAATGCATTATTGATATTTTCCTTAGAGTTTACCTGCGCTAAAATTGTCATTTACACCACCAAGATGGTGGTGTTACAGGCTCTCGTAACTGATGTGCATATATGCGGTACTTCTGGGATTACAATAGGGCTTATTAGCGACCACTTTTAATGCATTTATTACTCTGTTCTTTGAGAATAAAACTTTACTGGAAGAAAGACTACCGATACCATGGAATGAATAATAACTTGTTAGGATAATTTCCACATCATCTGTTCATTGTTTCCAACCTTGGCGCACAGGGCTCACTCTGGATTTTTGATGATCTGTGTAACCAATTGGCTTGGGTATTTGCATTTCATTCTTTTGACAAGTTTTAGTCTATTACTGGTGATAATTTTGCTTTATATTTAAAGTTGGGCTTTTATAAATATCATTGCGCCATTAATAAGTTGTTTTGTAAATAATGATGCAGGAGTCAAACGAGATCCCACCCCCAGGCCCAACCTGGGGCAAGGGTCAGCTTAGTGGAGGAAATACATGGGAATTAACAACAAGTTTATGCCCTAAGGGTGAGGCTTTCACATGTTATCGTAATCAGACTCTGATGTCAAGAGTCAGAGGTTAAGGTTTCAATATCTTTTTCTTCCTGGCTGTAATTTATTGTGTTAAAAATTCTAATTTAACTATTGCCGGTACAATAGTTAGTTAAATATAAAACATTAGCTTAACAAGCTATTTCACCGACCAAAGACCAGAGAAATGGATTGAAATTAACTCGAGACGTGACAAAGGCCACTTTAAAAAAGGATTCACTATGCACTCTGTCTGAGGTCAATACCAAATAATGTGCTGGCGGATTGGACAGACCAATTTTGTTTGAAGCATAGTACCGGTACCACAGTCATGACAGTGAAACCTGTTCAAACTGACCATGCTTGGAACCAGATTATAGTGTCCGCTTTGACAGGATTCTTGTTTATCACAGTTCAAAATACATTAAATTCAAAGGTTCTACCAAATTTTCCACACACCCCATACTTTTTTGAGGCTAAACAGTTGAAAGATGTTCTATTTGACATTTAATAGCGGTTTACTGTTTTTGGAAATGACCAGTCAAAGTTTAAGGAAAACAAACTTGAAACCCTCCATTACCACGCCTGTTTGGAAAAGGTGAAGGGCGTGACCTGCTGACCCATGACAGGGATTCCGCTAGGGTCTATTTGGGTCCGTCAACGGACCCATTCCCCCCACTGAATGAAATAAAAATTCCCCTTTTGGTCTGCTTGTTATGAAGGAAAGTGGTAGCTAAAGGTTTAAAATGTTACTTTATATCCCTCCAAGTCTTCCCTTCGTGAATATCAATGAAAACACATGTGGAAATTCACATTTGAAAAGACGGCAATTGCCGGAATTAGGACAATGACCTGACGGTTCTCTGAAGCACATGGAAAATTTCCCGCTTCCCGAGGTAGGATAGCACTCCATTTTCAGCTAACATTCTGCGACTACAGTCTGTCCATCCAGCCAGATTTCTGCTCTTCTAGCGCAGGCCACGGAAATGAAAGTAGAAGCTCTGGAAGGTCAAGTTAACAACTGTCACCATTCGGGTATATTATTAGATCATCTGAGGGCATAATTTGGTTTGCCATGATGTTTTTCAGCTCTCACTATCAAAATCTGTTCATGTGGTGCTCTCCACCACGTCCGCGTATCGACTCGGTTAGCGATCGTCCCGGAAGATTTCTGCTTCCAAGTTCAAATTATCGCGGTAATACATACGTAGCAAAGAGTGTAAATAGACTTTAAACAGACGTTCCTGCTGTTAATCTTTATTATAAAATCCATCTCTAGACGCTCTCTCAGGCCATCAATTTAAACGGCAATTATCAAAAATCTTCTGCTGCCGCGAGGGGGGAAACCCCCCTGTCGGACTCTCCCCCTTCGGTCGCTACGCTCTCTCAGACTTGGTCGCTTCGCTCTCTCGTATTTGCGGACCCAGATTTTTTTTTCTGGCGGAATCCCTGCATGACGTCAGAGTCTGATTACAGTCATTCATAGAGAACAATCGTGGAGAATGTTCATGGTGATATTTCCATTGTAATGACAAAAACATAAGGCCTTTGTTGACGTCATGATAATGTCGTCCTACCCAATCATTGCGCATTGTACTTTACAATAGGATGTCCGACACAACCAACTAGTCGATATTATACAAGTTCACGTGATCATAATCAGACTTTGATGTCATGTGTCAATTTGTTTCGGATTCAATACATTTTTCAGTACACATCTGTTTTATTGTGCTAAAAAATTCAATTTAATTACATTTTTCACAGAAAAAATATCAACTTATTCTTCACACTGCTTCTCTTTATGTTTTCATGCAATTTAAGTGGGTTTATTCAGTAGAACCTTTATGTATTGGTACCAAAGATAATGTTGGTATTTAGAGGTTTGTCATTTACCCAGGTGTCGGTATTCAGAAGTTTCACATTATATTGGAAATGCCCAGGTGCTTATGTACATGTATTTCCAAACTGGTTTAGAAAGTCTGGTTGGGTTACTTGGCCTGACTTCAGTTACATTTTAATACCAGTACATATGTACCAGTACTCATTTGGTCAAGTTCACCTTGAACTAACAATCATAGTTTAGAAATGTAGTACATACATGTATGTACCTTTACTTTTTATGCTTATATAAAACCATGTTTATTTGAATTTGATGAATACAACATATTTTCCGATGCCTAGAAATATATTCATAGATTTACATCAATTTCTTGTCTATTATTACAGTGTGTTACCTAGGTGAAGTATGAATATGGACTTTGTGGATTTGGACAAAGTTCTAGATGACTTGGAGGAGGATGAAGGTGAGATGCCAGCATCTATTGTTATCAGCATGGTGATTGGCTAGATTTAACAATAAATATGTACTATTGCCAATGAAAATACTTGTCATTTGTTTTTAAAATTTCAAATTGATCAGGCCAAAATTAAAAAGTAGTTTGTTTGGGGTAACATAACCTTGTTGCAAACCACACATTGAGTAGGGTGATTTTTATTTTTATTTTTTAAATATATATCTTTTTACATTTGATCTTGATCTCATACTTGGTGACAATATTGTTTCATGAGAGTTGAGACAGAGATATGCCAAAGAGAGAAAATTTGACCATTTGTATGAATCCTGCTTTACAAACATGTAGTTTCCTGGTGTACATATATAATTTCAACATGAGACAGTTTCAGAAAGACCCTATATGTCTTAGATGAATAAAACATTTGGGCTATACCAATAAAAAGTTTTGGTAGGGGCCTTTGTGGTGGGTGGGTAGGGTTACCTTACTATGCAAACAGTGGACAATAAGCATTGTGCCTTCGCTGGTGTATTAACCCCTGCAAAAGTTTGATTGCCTGCATTGACATCTTAATGCAGACACTAATCTCCCAATATACCTGACAATTCGCAGACTGGCTGCGCTCAGCAATTGACCAGAGTGACGGCGTAGTTAGGAGGGCATTGTACAACCCAGACAGTTCTAATCTAATCAGATCTTCTGAGTATGTGACTATTGGCTACAGAGCTTACAGCTAAGGTAAATGTATGCAGCATATATATATATGGTCTGCAATGGGGATATGGTTACACCAAACAAACAATTTATTAGTTTTGGCCTCAAGAGTTTGGAACTGATACTGATATTCCATAATGAAATAATAGTTTCTGAAATTATTTTCACTGTGCTGTAATCACGATAAGAGTATATGTAGCAGTGTTGTTAGTCCGTTATATCTGCAGTTTTGTTGCTTTTTAGCTTGTTTTTCCCTATTCAATAGTTCAAACAGTGTTTACATTGGGTAACTTGTTTTTGCTTCTTATTCCAATAACCAATGAAATGGTTTACAGGCTGAGTAAAATTATTCTCTAGGGTAGCTTCAAAGGCACTTTTTTGAAGAAAAAAAATTAAATAATAATAATGTCAGGGTGGGAAGAAGGCTTAGTTAACTGGAATCTTTTCCTCTTTCTTTCTTTTGCGCTGACAAGATCCATCTTTTCTGGCAAATTGATGCAGTAACTTAATACCATTTGCATGAAGCCAAGTGCTGTTATTTGAGTTACATCTTTGAGTCAACAATAGGCCTACTATTTATTGCAAATAAACAAGACATCAAAGAACTCTTCAAATCAGTGTTCGGGGAACATTCATTTTAGTAAACCTTTGTTTATAATGTTAAAAAATGAAACGAAAAAAACAAAACGGGTTGATGCAGCGATAAGAAAATGATGTAGTGGTGCCTTTGAAGATAGAAATTTTATTCAGTCTTGCATAACATGGCTAAATATCTGAAGCTCAGCTAGTGGACCTTACGTCAAATCTTTTATTATTTTTATTCTGAATTTTGTTAAGCTGTGTCTATCTGCACTAAACCTCCTTGCTGTTGCTGTTCTAGAGCGAGTTTGCATGCCTGGCCAGGAACTCAAGCCCAGTGGATTCGCCCAGTATGTCGAGGAAAACTCTGAAAATTACAACGTCTCTATCTGTCAGAAAGTCAGCGATGTACCTTATCCTCATCAAGTTTCTAATGATTTCTCTCCCCTTGACAGAGGTGAGAAATTCTCCTTCGGGGGAATGTACGATGTCCCGTTTGAACTAGCGGAAAAGATTGATTTATCGGAGGCCGACTTTGGACCATCCCTACAAAAGGATAATAGTTTGGAGAGTTCGGACTCCACTTGTATTTCGCCCTCAAAAACAAAACTGATCTTGCAAGAGGATTTTACAGACAGATCTGACATTATCAATGATCAGTCAGATTTGGGACAATTTATGACTGAAAATGGAATATTTAGGAGAAACGTGCTCCAGAATCCTGAAAACGGGACAACGCTAGGCCAGCAGGGCAGCGCTCCATTTAACCGTGTGGAAAAAATTGGTCATTTCAACAATCTTGGGTCTGGTCCGTATGAGAATAGATTCAATTCCATTCACACTGTTAATGGTGTCGTGGAGAATTCAGTCAGTGGTAATCATCTTCGTTTAGAGAATCAGAAACCTCACGTCTCGTCTTCACAGTCGCCTGATCAGATAGGTGCTCATACATCGCCACAGTCCTTACTACACCACCAGAATATTTTTGAGAGTACTCCTGATGCTGTAATGAGTTCAAGAAACTCGGAGGTTAAACTAGAAAATAATTCCAGATCCCAGGTTGCTCGCGAGGAACACACAGAGTCGGGTTCAACAAGTGCACCACATACATCGGAAATGCAAAATGGTTTCACTTTGTCTACAGCCGATTATACAGTAGATTCAACGATTGCAACTGAGCCAATGGTTCATGGACAGTCCAGCGTTAGGGATGGTGCATATTCCGTGGAAGTGACAAATAATTTTAAGCATTCATATGTTAACAATATTGGGCATTCGGACAGCAATCAGTGTATAGAAAACAACGAGATTCGTAGTGGTACAGACAGTTTAAAGTTTGAGGGAGGTCAATCATGGCAGAGAGATCTTGCGAATGGTACAGTTGAGCCCGAGAACAATACAGCCATTCGGATTCCTGATGGTCAATCACAACAATCTACTGTAGTTGGCTTCGGAGAAGGTGCAGACGATATGAGTGACACAGCGGTAATGGAATATTTAGAAGGGGATGGAGATGTAACACAGAGTCTCTCCACGTCAATGGACAAAATCATCCAAGATGATCACGCGCCTGCAAAACCGACGGACGTCGATCTCGGTAATTCGTCCACAGATGTGATGTTGTTACACAAACCCACAGATGCGACATCAGAACTCGCACATGGCAATATCAGTAGCCATATTGGATTGAATTTACCAGAGGTTGTGTGCAATACGGGGACATATGGGGAGCATTCATCGGACTTCGTCTCTTCTAGTCAGTCAACAGCACATTCGTCAGCCAGTACTTTCGTGCCAACTTCACTCACACACCAATGTGATCGAGAGGATAATTTGAATGCAAACTCACAGGACGTTAGCTCAGCAGTAGCCACCATGTCAACAGCGCAAGGTGGTGTGTCTTTAGGAGGTATTACATCTTCAGGAGGTGTGTCTTTAGGAGGCATTACATCTTCAGGAGGTGTGTCTTTAGGAGGCATTACATCTTCAGGAGGTGTGTCTTTCGGAGGTGGTGTGTCTTCAGAAGGTGGTGTATCTGTAGAGGATGGTGTGTCTTCGGGAGGTAGCGTTTCTTCAGGAGGCGGCATGTCTTCGGGAGTTGATGTGTCTTCAGGAGGTGGTACATCTTTAGCAGGTGGTTCATTTGCCTCCAGGGTCCCCGTTCCGTCGGCAGAACCTGACCCAGAGGTTTGCCCCGAATCGACTGTGAATATTAGTGGCCTGGACAATGCTGTTGCTGAATTTATTGACGATGGCAATGGTGGTTCAATTACAGACCAGGGTGATTTTCTTGTGCAGATGCGAACTTCAGATTATAATAGTCTTGCGTCCAGTGTTGGTCAGAGTGGTGTAAATGGTGCACCAGCATCCAACATTAGCCATCAACTTGCCCCAGCACATGATGGGACAACAGTGCAATCAGCAGACGGCTGTCCGGGAGTGAAACCCAAAGATTTAACGAAACTTAAGAGGCCTACAAGCCTTCTCGGTTTGTCGACGGTGTCATTGCAGACACCATTCTGCATACCAAAATCTCAGTCACTCCCACGATCATTTGCAGTTAGCCATTCAGATTCTGTTCCATCTCCAAATGATACTGAAGTACAGATGAAAAGAGATTCCAGTTCTGTTCATGCAGACAGTAGGCCTATTGATGATGTTCAAACTGAAAGTGCCGGGGCATCGAACAATGCAGAGTTAGAGGGGGCTCAGGAAGCGGGTCTCATTCTGGCCAATGGTTCTACAGATACAGGTCACCATGTCAACAAGGCTCTGCCTTCGGATATAGCAGTTCTAGATGGTGATGTGATGAATGTACAAATTATAGGTGATGGTGCCTGTGATGGGGACGCTGTCCTGAGGCGGGACAAAGAATGGTCAGATCATGCTATGCAAGTGTCCTCGTTACTGCCCCCTGTTGGAGACACCCAGGCAGGTAGACCCCATTCTTGGGGACCCCAAGGCGTTCAGCCTTCAGACACTACCCTCAAGCAGAAACGTCCTAACAGCCTGAATTTGCCTCCAAGGCGCGAGTTTCCACCCCCCTCTGCAGACCGAGGCTCTCCAACTCAAGGGGGCGCGCTGGATGATGGGGACAGTGGTGGGGAGGCATCAAGCACAGATGTCGTAGATCATCCAGCATCCCATATGCAGTATATCCCGGAGGAGGGAGAGACGTCTGGTATGTTGCCTTTCATTTATTATAACAAATAAATATTCTCCATCGTAATGTTTCAATAATTCCATCTCAGACAGGATCTTTCATTCTGCCTTTTGCCTGAGTCATATGTCATTGTCACTCATTGTCATTCATGTATATGTTATCTTTCATGTCTATCTCTGTACCAGGCAGACCAGCCGGACGATCTGATACATGTATAACACGACAAAATCGATTGGCCTACATGATCATCATGATTTCATTGTTTTTTAATGGATTTTTGTTTCAGAAAATACATTTAAATTGCATCATATATGGTTCCCATGTAGCTTCATTGCAATAATTTGTGGTATCATTCGTACCATCTGTTCCCACTGATAACGTAAATTTAGGAGTCCTTTGAATAATATTGCCTGATAAAGTCTGGGTCAAATTGCATATCGGCAATGATATAGAATTGATGAGTGATCAATATGACCTATTTATCTACTGATAATACTATTATCACCTTTGTTTTTATCATGACCAGCCATGGTGTTTAAAAGTCCTGGATCAGGGCACATCAGAACTATGTATCAATCGACCTATTAGGGAGCGTCGTGAAATTAGGGCAGGAGTTCCTTGATATCAATGGCATATGCTGGTGATCCAAATGAGTAATGTAAACCATGCCCAGTTTGGTGTTTCTGATCAGGAGTTCCATTTGGGATGGCATATGTAATTATCACCGTGATATTGTATAGCATGCCATATGCCATCCATTCTTTGATGAGTTTGAAAAAGAATGCCAGGGAGTTCCCAGGAGTTCCAACTCGGCGCACCATGCCATTCTGTTTGGAATGCATTATGCCAGTTCCTAGTATGCCCCAATTTCAAAAAGCGCCCTAAACGTTGGGTTCTGAACATTCACGTCCCAAATTTACATACCAGTGACAGAAATTATAAACATAGATCTGTGGTAAAACAATCTACATGTTTACCCGTTCGTGTGAAGAGATGAAGCAATTTAACAGTATTTTCGGTAAAAGCATGCTTCGGAAGATAACCATTAATAAACCTGTGACACAGGGTTCATGTGTATATAAACATAAAAGTGATTGATAAATTATCTTTTCTTGATACCCAACTTTTATATGTTTATAAAGTACATGTAAAATAGCATGTGTTAGAAAAAACAGTGCTCTAATGCAAAAACCACACAGATTTGTATTTTAAAATTTCATTATGATAGCTAGCCAAAAATTGCTTGGATAATACAATTATTTGGAGATGGGGTTGAGGGAGTGGGGAATCAACTTTACTCAAGTTTAACCCTATCCATACAATTTCAGCTGGGCCACTGTATATGGGAGAAGAGGGTGCAGTTGGTGGGGTGGGGGTCCATCCATACCAGGCTTACCCCACAGACCCGCAGAACAGCCTCGGTGGTACCGCCCCTGTCTGGGTCCCGGACTCTGATGCGCCTAAGTGCATGCAATGTGAAGCGAGGTTTACTTTCACCAAGCGAAGACATCACTGTCGTGCCTGTGGAAAGGTAAGCTAGCTTTCTTATTATACCCCCCGTACACGTAGTGTAGGGGCGGTATACTGGTTTCAGCTTGCCCGTCCGTCCGTCCGTCCGTACGTCCGTCCGTCTGTACGTCCGTAACATTTGGTTTCCGGAGCATAACTTGACAACCGCTACGTGGATTCCTCTCAAATTTGGTATGCAGCTACCATAACACGAGACCTCGCTTGGGATTGCATATGGCGCATGTGCGTCTACAGGTGGCGCCACCTATGGTCAAAAGTTAGGGTCATTCCGTAACATTTCGTTTCCGGAGCATAACTTGACAACCGCTACTTGGATTCCTTTCAAATTTGGTATGCAGCTGCCATACCATGAGACCTCGCTTGGGATTGCGTTTGGCGCATGTGCGTCTACAGGTGGCGCCACCTAGGGTCAAAAGTTTCTCAAGTCAGTTCGTAACATTTCGTTTCCGGAGCATAACTTGACAACCGCCAGTTGGATTCCTCTCAAATTTGGTATGCAGCTACCATACCATGAGACCTCGCTTGGGATTGCGTTTGGCGCATGTGCGTCTACAGGTGGCGCCACCTAGGGTCAAAAGTTTCTCAAGTCAGTTGGTAACATTTCGTTTCCGGAGCATAACTTGACAACCGCTACTTGGATTCCTCTCAGATTTGGTATGTAGCTACCTTACCATGAGACCTCGCTTGGGATTGCGTTTGGCACATGTGCATCTACAGGTGGCGCCACCTAGGGTCAAAACTTTTTCTTGTCGGTCCGTAACATTTCGTTTCCGGAGCATAACTTGACAACAGCTAATTGGATTCCTCTCAGATTTGGTATGTAGCTACCTTACCATGAGACCTTGCTTGGGATTGCGTTTGGCGCATGTGCGTCTACAGGTGGCGCCACCTATGGGCAGAATTTTCTCAGTTGGTCCGTAACATTCCATTTCTGGAGCATAACTTGACAACGGCTGATTAGATTCTTCTCAAATTTTGTATGTAGCTGCCATACCATGAGGATGTTGCATATGCGTCTACAGGTAGTAAGTTTAATATTTCACTTCCCATAAATTTACTTCCTTTTCCTCTTCAATATGGTTATCCAGATGACAATAATTCGCCTATCTGTTGCAACAGCCCATTTCAAGTCTACACGGTTCTAGTGGTAACAACAGTTAGGTAAAACACAATATGCCTGCATAACCCCATTCTCAACAATCATTATTAACATCAATTTTCTGAACAATCCATTAAACTCATCTGAGTATCGTCACGACACATGCATAGACAATCCGTTAACCGCACTCCAACCGAGCGAGGTCTCATTGTCAACTAGTTACATACTGTGCCGCCACTCATAACATGTATACTTATATTCCTCTACAAATACTCGTCAATTTCTATCAAATGTGCATCCGGGGGGTATCTTGTAAGCATGCTTACTGATGATTTCCACTGCCACAATCCCATTCAGCTTACTCGTGAAACGTTAACCACCCCCATGTATCTATGCCCTTACGGGGGGTATCTTGTAAGCAGCCTTACTGATCATTTTGATCAAATGTGTGCATCCCTCAGACTATGCTCTAGTTCTTCAAGTGAACATACGGTAATTCCCATAATAATTCGATCACAGGAAGTGCAGCAAAAATGGCATAAATCGGGCAATATTCTCCATGGCACCAGCAACAATGTGTCACATTTTGTTATCATATAACTTTTCTTCTATTTGAATGAAGAATGGGAATGTTACTTTTTCTCTGTGTTTGAATAACAGAGTTGAAAAGTGAACTTCTTGTGATTGAATTATTAGGGGAATTACCGTAGCATATTCTGTTGTAAAGGGTACCAAACTCTAACAATTTTCATGTCATAGAAAAAGACATTTCAAAATCATGATGACCTTAGAAAAAAAAAAAAATCAGCTATAATCATTACGTACTTGTCAGCATATGACCACTACTGACTCTTCAAGCTATTGAAAACTATTACCAGTTGCCACCTTGCCGGGGCGTTCTCTGTAGAATATCCCTACTTTCCGCATATCATAAAGCCTCATATCAGTCTGGTAAATCGAAATGGCGGGCTGCAGGCCGATAATGATGAGCTGCTGCCGAATATCAGCCTGACACCTGACCTTTGACACAGATATGTGACGTCGGCTCTGTGGTGTGCTCTCACCATGATTATATGATTTCCTTGGCAGACGACAAGAAGAAGAGGGCAAACACACGAGAATGGACGAGTCGGAGAGCTTGCATTCACATTCACAATCGAGCTAAATAACGAAAAACAATTTTGAAACTGGTAATAATAGTAATAACATGATTTTGTCGGGACGTTATTCACAATTATTAACCCTCCATCAATAATTAGCAGCTCGCCATAGTCATTAGCAGCCCTTTGGGCCCTTGGACAGCTATTGACTATGTTGGGCTGCTAATTATTGATGTTGGGCGTACAGTAAAAAAGTATAACGCCCTAAAAAATCTTGGTATTGTAATGTTAGCGTAAACGTTCGGATAAAGTGGCTACATGTGTAGGTGGAGTATCTCGTCAGCCTATGGTGCTTCAGTGAGGCAACACTATAAAAAAAAGTGGTGCTGAGTCTGCTTCATCACATGTAGGCATTCCGCGTGATATGATAAAATTGTTGAAAGCGACATTACAAATCAAACCATCTCATTCACCACTGTATTTCTCAGGTCTTCTGTTCAAGCTGTTGTAGCCTGAAATGCAAAATGGGATACATGGGCGCCAAGGAGGCACGGGTCTGCAGGGCATGCCACCACATCATTTCTATAGGTATGTACAGGGATATGTGCTATATTGGGGAAGTTTCAATTTTCTATGGCCATAATGATGTACAGTTTAATTAAAGGTGCTACCAAACATCCCTGCATACTGTGCTTGAATTTAAAACATACAGACGAGCTGTGTAAACAACTTGATAATTTTTTCTATGTAAAATGACACAAAAACATTTTTTATATGTGGTGAAAAACATATTGAATCCACAACCTCCGACATAAAAATCTGAGTATGATCACGTCGTATCAATGCTTCAGGTGAGTGGGAAGTCATGTTGTGGCATAGGTACCTCTGTGACATTGTTGACTTAACAATGGAAATGTTGCCTAGAACAGTCGCTGTGATTGCTCGTTACGATAGGTCGTAATCCGACTCTGACATAATGGGTCAGCAGAACATGGCCATCACCATTTCCAAACGGATATGATATTGATATGAGGCTTTCAAGTTTGTTCTTTAAAAAATTTGGTCATTTCCTAAAACATTAAACCGTTATAAAACTTCATATTTACCATCTTACACAATTTAGCATAAAAAAAGTATGGGATGTGGGGGCCATTTGGTAGAACCTTTAATCATAGAAATACCAATCAGCATGTTGGTCCTAGTACATGCCAATATTTAGCGTGAGCCTGGCCGGTGCTCATCTGCTCTACGTTGACGTTACTTTGTGACATCTCCTCACAGGGCTTGTTTATTCATCCAATTCCCATAAACTTCTTGAATGGAAATCACAGGAATTCAATATGGACGTCCTGAGATGGAACTCTCTGTCTGTGAAAGTTACGAAATGATTTGACATCACACCAAGGTTAGAAACCAGGCAATAATTTAACTTCAGCAGTACTGCAAAAAATAGGAAATTACGTATCACAGTGGCTTTCGTAATACTGAAAATCCAAGCAACTTTGAAGATGTTATTGCCTCCAAATTAAATAGTTATTTGCAAACAGAGCTCAAGGGCATCGCCTGCACAAGTCCGTGAATACAGTATTGCCAATGTAAATAAGCAGTTTGTTGCCTAAACTCAGTGTAACGTCACATGAGAAATGGCGTCATTTTGCGCCTTTTGCGGATAAAGATCTCGATCTTGGGACAGTCTTATTGGATTCAAGCCAAAGTTTTAAGAATAAAAAGTTTGGGATTCCGTATATTCCTGTTTGGCAGGATGCTGTTGTCCAGCTGCTAGCTAATAAAGGGGAGCAAATCTTGTGATTTCTGAAACAACAGTGCCCTCTATCTGATTAAAATAAAATATCAGGATATTCATCAGTAGAAGTATTGTAATTCAATGAGACAGGACACTGGTGTTCCAGAAATCACAAGATTTGCTCCCCTTTATTAGCTATTAGCTGGATCCCATCCTGCCAAACAGGAAAAACGGGAATGTAGAACTGTTTATTTTTTATGTGTCTGGGACCGAAAACAAGGCCTGCACCTGACCAGCTGGCCTGACGTGATTACTCCGTAGTGTTTGAGCCATGTTGTGTGCATGGTTGGACATGAGCACATCATGACAGATTCCACCGAGCAGTTTCTGTCTAATATCAACAGGAGGTCACCCAATGCGATCTTGAAATGCTTGAATGCTTCAGCGGAAATTCAGCTGGGCCTAACGTTTCATAGAAACTTAGATTCTCACATGCTATACGTAGATTTCTGTTGTGTTCTTCATGGAGCTTTGATAGTTGATTTTGAAAGAGTCAAGATGGGTGGATTTTAGATAATTTGCATTGCTTGTCCCTGTATTGTCTGCCATTGGTTGGTTTGTGATGTCCAATTTATAAAATTTATGTACTAGACTTGAGAGAGACCCAAACAAAAAGTACACCTGATATCTGAATTATTTTTTAATCCTATAGAAATTTTAAAAGTAAAATATAAAACATTTACATTGCATTTTCCACCGTGTCGGCATAGTCAAGCTGTGTAAAATTGATCTCTAGTTTCACAGGCCTTTTTTTGCAAAAATAATGAGGGGCAGAGGCTTAAAAAAGAAGAAGTTTTGCAGCCAAAATATAGATGTCCTCTTCTGACAGATACACTGTACATGTATTCTTCGAGCCAGTAGCATGACTAGAACAATCGCCCATCTGTAATTCTATTTCCTGAAAATAAAAAAACCTCATACCACAGTGGATTGGGTAGCAGTGGGTGTCTTCGTCGATGTTGTTGTTCTTGTGATTACATGTATGTATTTATTTATTTCAAGAATATAATTATTTCCCACCTTTTAATACACCATAGCGATCTACATACCCCTCCTCTACTCTGCATCTAAATGACAAGTGAAACAACTATATTGTTAAAGAATTCGCCATGAATCCCGGATCCCGGTGAATCCATAGTTCATGGTTTCATATATTTACTGTTGGTTGTCTGCAGGCACCCAAATTCCCCTGTACCGGGATTCTTGGCGAAAGTCGGTATACGGCTTTAGCATTATAGTTGCATCACTTGTCATTTAGATGCAGATCTAGTAGAGGAGGGGTATGTAGATCGATGTAGGTCATATAGAAAGCATTTTTATGACATCCACTGTCATGGTGGTGTCTGAAAAGGTGGGAAATAATTATATTCTTGGAAAAATATATAATCACATTATATATTCTTGGAAAAAAAAATATATATATAATCACAACAACATAGACGAAGACACCCACTGCTACCCAAGCCACTGTGCATCGGACCGGCACAATTTTCTGGAACTTTATTTGGGCAAAACTTTCAGATGCAAATGTAGAATCCAAAAAAGATGATTTTTTTGTTGTTGCTGTCTGCCGTAAAAACACAGTGCTAAAAATACTAACCATGCCTGCGAAGCTGGATGACACTTGCCGTATCTAGCATAATTCACTCAAGGTCAACCTGGAAATGAAGGAAGAGGTATTTACATTTACATGAATCTGGCATATATGTACAGTGAAAGCTATGTAAACTGATATTGTCTGGGACCAGATTAGTGTCATTTTCTAGTTTATCATGGTTCAAATTGGTCAGATTGAGATTGGTCAGTTTACCCAGATGTCGGTTTTCACAGGTTTCACTGTATATTATTACAACAGGATTTTATAAAAACAGTGCATCATGGGATATGTTTCAGCTTTAAAGCAGTTGATTGGTCAGTTCAAATAATTAAAAAGAAAGCCTGGATTTTCATTGAACTGTGGAGAAAATTGAAAAAAAATCCAATCAATCAAACACTTTTTATAAGGGTTCATTCTATTCTCGTATCATGTGACCAAGACCACATCCAACATCAAATCATATAACAACCTCCGTAACTTTTCCATTCCCTTACTTACCACCAGCTGGTAATTAACACACTACTTTGCATGGCATATGTTTGTAGTCAACTTGTTGAGGCCTTGCTAATAATAGTGTCTTGAGTAAAATTGGAACTTGCCATTAAATGAACTTTAGAATGTGGCTGTTTTTGAAAAAAGAGCAGTATTTCTGGTACATGTATCTCCTTTTTCAACTGTGGGAGGTACAAATCGATGCCATTGACCAGTAAATGCATAATAATATGCTCACTGGAACTGAAATTTCCCGCCAAACAATCAGGTGGTGATCAAAATTATTAAAATGGGAAGTTGACAAAATAGCCCAAACTCATGTAAATAATTCATTATTTCTTCAGTTAGTTTAATGATTTTATAGGGTCACGTTATTAGAACAACTAATTGAATTTTGTCTACAAAATTGGGGGTGATTAAGTTCTAATAACTAAACGGTGATTGAATTATCAGAGGAATTACCATATACTTGCAGAGTTCCGGTACCTACAAATGTGAGCAAATTTATGGAAGCAAGGAATTGTTGTTTTTATCTCGCCTTACGAAGTAAAGGGGAGATATTGTGAGAGGGAGAAAGAGGATGTCGTCGTCGGTGTCGGTGTCGGTGTCCCCTGCCTGGAAATGAATGGGTTTTTGGTTTAGCAAGTTAAAAAAAAATCTAGAAAAATTAGAACAAATATAAAAAAAATAAAAAAAATATGGGGGGTGGGTATGCCACCTGGGGGTACTACCCCTGGGGTACTCTAATGTTAAAATCCCTATGAATGAGTTTTGCGTTTAGCTGAAGTGCACATGTACATCTGTACTTGGAAAGTTTCTTGCAGTTGTCAGCTGTCATTGGATGATTATGAAACTTGGTACACATGTTTCTTATGATTAGAGGATGTACCTGTGCTATTTTTCAGAAGAAATATTAATTTTTCTCCAAATTATGACAAATGAATGAGTTTTCTGTTTAGGTAAATTGTACATATACATGTACATGGTAAGTTTGCTCCAGTTGTCAGCTGTCATTGGATGATTATGAAACTTGGTACACATGTTTCTTATGATAAGAGGATGTACCTGTGCTATTTTTGAGAAGAAATATTAATTTTTCTCAAAATTATGGCAAATGAATGAGTTTTCTGTTTAGGTAAATTGTACATGTAGGCCTCTACATGTATACATAATACATGTACATGGCAAGTTTGCTCCAGTTGTCAGCTGTCATTGGATGATTATGAAACTTGGTACACATGTTTCTTATGATTAGAGGATGTACCTGTGCTATTTTTGACAAGAACTATTAATTTTTCTCCAAATTATGGCAAATGAATGAGTTTTCTGTTTAGGTAAATTGAATAGACACCAAGACGCCTAATAAATTAACAAAGTTTATTGCCGAAATGACTTCCTGTTGACGATATCACCATACTATATGCATATATACATTTCACAGTAATAGACATGAGCAATATAGAACATCAGTTATAATGAATCAATACACATATACATGCTCATCATGCAAGTTTATAGAAGCAAACAGAGCGAAAAACAAATAGATAAATATCAAGCAAGTATATTAATTACATTAGCAATTGTCATGCAGTTTAGAAACATTATGTACGCGTAAATATCCTGCATTACAATTTAATACGAGAATGCTATAACCCGCTGCCAAGCCGCAGGCACCCGCCAATACAAAAACGTAAGACTCAAAATTTACATGCCAAATTGCAAAACGTGAAAAAAAAAAGAAAAAAAAAAGGCGCAAGCACAAGCTAATGAACCTCCGCTAGAATGAGATATCTCATGCATTGTGAAATCTTGAAAAAATGTGAACAAGAATAAACACCACAAAGTAGCACCGAGTAGTGTTTTTATTTCTAAATATGGTAACAAATCTAACAAAATTCTTGGCGTAATAGGTAAAGCTTTACTAGATACTCGACAAGCCTCTAAGAACCAACCTTAACTCAACCGCCAGCATGTCAGGGGGAGGGAATCCTTACATGATATGCAGAGTACGTACACCACAAAGATAATTCTTGATTGAATCAACTGACCGAAAAGATCAACCAAGAAATTGGGCATACAAACACATCATGAATTCAGATGCGGGAAAAGCAGCATAGCCAAAAAAGGTGCAGAATAACAAATACGCTCTCCACTGCGTCAAAAAATTCTTGTTGGTACCCTCTGCATATGCATGCCTGATTAACTTCCTAACTCCTTGCTGAAGGCTTTGGCTCAAAGATGCTGCAACAAGAAAACACACAGCAAATAACAAATTTACCACTCATGAACAAAATAGTAAAAATTGTCAGGTACGCAATACTCAATCCACACCTCATCACCAATAGCTTCTTCAAATCTTTCCTTAAAATGGTCACCTAATGACCACCTTGACAATAAATCGGGCAATCGATTGTCTACCCCCGGTATGTATTTAGCACGGATTTCAAACTGACTCTGAGCTGCTAACCAGCATATTTCTCGGAGACATGCCTGAAGGAAAACATTCCTTGTAGCCCCCGAATTTAGAACAGTAACGGAAGCCATATTGTCACAATAGACAAGAACACGTTTTCCCTCAAGCGCATCACCCCACAACTTAAGGCAGATCACAATAGCCAGCAATTCCAGCTCAGTTATGGCTAAACCCTTCTTGATATGCGGAGGAAACACTCCATGAAAAAAGGTGTTACCGCAAACCCCACCACAACCGACCATACATGCATCCGATGCCATAATAGCATCTGGTTCAGACCAGTCTTCTATACACATCATGGACACACCATTGTAATGAGGAAGGTATCTGGTCCACCACTCTAGGTCCCCTCTAATAGCTCTGGTAATTTTATGTTTCTCTCGGGACTGACAATGTAAAGCGCGCAGCCAATTTAATAACCTGGCCACGAAAATCCGCCCTGGTCGGACACAAGATGAAACGAAATGTAATTTCCCTAAAAGAGATTGTAATTGCTTTACAGTAGCACATTTTAATGATTTCCATCGTTTAACTAACTGCAAAATCTCTCCGAGCCTTTCGTCACTAATTTCTAAAGTCAGCTTCGTTGTATCAAACATAACTCCAAGAAAAGGCATCCTAGTAGCTGGAGGATAGGCCTTTTCGGGAGCCTCCTCAAGGCCACAAGATTCTAACACCTGTTTTACCTCGTAATCCGCTTGGATAGCCAATTCTGACTTTTCGGCTCCGGCTATGTCATCAATGTAATTTACTACACTGACTCCTCTCTGTTTGAGCATAAACACAATAGCCGAAGAAACCCTTTGGCATATGTGAGCCGATGACCGGCTACCCATAGCCAAAACCCTGTCAAAGTACAACAAACCATCCCAACCAAATGTATATCGCCAGGATCAATGAAGATTTGACGGTACGCACGTCGTAAATCTCTCTTAAATAAGAGACACCCCTTTCCTTTTACTTTAATAATGTTTACCAAATCGTCCATGTGGGGATATTTCAGGTTAACAGGTTTCCCCAGATAATGATTTTTGTCAATTCCATCGTTAACAGACTGTCCCCTTGGCATACTCAAATCTAGAATTACCCTTCTCTCTCCGGTTGGTTTTGGCACCGTGTTAAGGGGAGATAATTTCATGTTGACCTGAAAAGGATTTTCCTTGAAAGGGCCAATGATAGCTTGGTAATCAGATTCTTTTTTCAAATATTTCTGCATAGCCACAGGGAAGTCTCTGGCTCCTTTGTGATTTTGAATCTGACTGCAATGAATGCCTTGATTCAATACCACCCCTTCATATCCTATGGGAAACCCGTATTCTAAGATATCACAAACCTCATTGTCTACGTAATTCTGTAAATGTGACCTCCAATATGGGATATGTAGCTTTGTTTGCAAAGGAATTCTACACTGCTGATAATTATATTTACCAGATTCTATAACAGCATCATGTACATAAACAGTGTTGTCTGAAACCACTATGTTCTCAAAACCCTTATTTGACATGGCTACATCCTGCACTATTGTTTCCCTGTTAACACGACAGAACCGTTTTATACTCTCAAGGTCAGTTACAGAATTCTCCCCATCGGACACCACCTTACTGTTCGAGTGGATGTTATTTATCTCAATCTGATCATTAATATGATCGTTCTCTATAGCAGACTGAAACATATCATCCACTGATGATACACTATCTGAACATACTCTATCAATTTGTGTCTTAGAGACACTATTACATAACATGGGTTGTACAGCCTGATGACTACTTGATATAAAACTTGTCTTCATATACTCAGGAATGAATATATCGGCTTCAGGGTTTAAATCAAATTTGTCAGATAGTCATCTTGAAATTTCCTTGTTTGGGCAAGAAGTTTCACACTCTGGGTGTGCGCGTTTGACTTTATCTTTTTGCCAGCAAGTGGCACAAATGTGTTCCACTTCTCTATTTTGACCCCTGATCTGGGAGGCGTGAGGGGACGAGGCATGACAACGATTCCTCTGGAAAAGTGAGCAAAACCAAACAATTTCTTTGTCTTCCTTTTTGGTTGCTCTGTACTCCCGCTTTTTATCTGAAAACATGTTTCTTTTGACGTGTCTAGCCAAAACCGCTGTTTCTAACACAGCCGGATCGTCCCCCCATACCTTAAGGCCCAATTCGATTTGCCTCAACCAAGACGCATACCAATTAAGGATAGCCTGCCAGTCATACACCTCTGAATAATACACTATTTTCTTCAAAAATTCAGTGCGACCTTTCCTTTCTTTTGACGATACATTTCCCGAAATAATTTCTAGTTCGCCAGCTACTAGTAATTGAAAAGTTAAATCCTTGAATTGCGTTTTTTTTCCAACATATTCGTATTGGAGCACTGAATGTGCCCATACTTGTGGCACTTTAACTCTATCAGATGATTTGGCTGCAATACCAGATCTCTTCTTCCTAAAATTCTTTCCACCCTTATTTTTCGTTTTGATCTTTCTCTCGTCACACTCGGATTCACTACTCTCGGAAGTGACCTCAGAATCACTACTAATATCTGATTCCGAGTTTGGCATATCTATCAACTCTTCATCTGATTCGGTATTAAGTAAACCAAGTTTTTTCAGTTTCTTGTTAACTGTCTTAGCCAAACCAGGTATACATCTAAGATCCTGTATACAAGTAGTGTCACTTAACCCTGATTTAGAAAGTTTCTCCTGTCCACTTTTCTTTAGCTTCTTTACTTCGGATCCTTGAGAGGTTACTTTAACTTTACTGTCAAATTGCATATTGTTCACCACATCACCTTTCAAACGATCATCAATCTTTTGCGTTGACTCAGCAATTTTGGCTCTCAGTCGTTCCTTCTCTAGTTCTTGTCCTTGTCGCCGTCTATTCACTTCCTTCTTCATCTCCTCTGCATGAACTCTCTCCAGCTCTGCACACTTAGCTCTCAATGCTTCCAATTCGGCATCTGGTTCCAAATCGTCTTTGACCACCGGTAAGGTAGTATCCTTTGACCTGGCTCCACCAGTAGTGTCCTTTGGCCTGGTTCCACCAGTGCATGCCTGGTTATCGTCCAGCGTTCCCAGTTCTTCTTCGGTTGACATTGAGGATTCGCTCTCACTTTCCACACTGACAGACTGTCCTCTAGAGTGCAAAAGTGCGTAATTTATCCGTTTGTGGTTTCTTTTACGCCCAGATCGTCTTAAATTAGTTGTCATTAAATCAAGAAGTCTATATCCTGACAACACATAAACCCGAGCTCCGTCAAACAGTTCTGTAGTAAACACCTTATAAACACCATATCCTCAGTTATATCACCTTTGATAGCAAGTGTCCTGTGTATAATACTCGATAGTTATCAGCATAGGAATCAATCAAGATATATTTCCAATACGCTGTTCAATATAGTCACTTTACCCATTAACCAACTTAGGGTAACTATAAAATCGAGAGCCCTCACTGTACTTTCAATCAAAATAAAGTACTTCAAGTCAAGTTTAAACTTTCAAGTCAAGCAAACTATATAGGACCCTCTAGTGTCAACAGAAATCCATGAATGAAGAAAATCATCAAACCACAGAATATATAGTGCAATGGAAAACAAAGGTAAGCAAACAACTCACACATAGGTGAATGTATATTCTTTCGCTCACAAAAGCACAAAAGTGTTAGGTGACAAACACAACTCACAGCCAAAGCCACAAACAAAAGTCATGCTGAACACTACTCAATTAGGTGTTTTTAATGGCAAGAAGCGTATAAAAACATGCCAATTGTACATATACATGTACATGGTAAGTTTGCTCCAGTTGTCAGCTGTCATTGGATGATTATGAAACTTGGTACACATGTTTCTTATGATAAGAGGATGTACCTGTGCTATTTTTGAGAAGAAATATTAATTTTTCTCAAAATTATGGCAAATGAATGAGTTTTCTGTTTAGGTAAATTGTACTTGTAGGCCTCTACATGTATACATATACATCTACATGGGAAGTTTGCTCCAGTTGTCAGCTGTCATTGGATGATTATGAAACTTGGTACACATGTTTCTTATGATTAGAGGATATACCTGTGCTATTTTTGACAAGAAATATTAATTTTTCTCCAAATTATGGCAAATGAATGAGTTTTCTGTTTAGGTAAATTGTACTTGTAGGCCTCTACATGTATACATATACATGTACATGATAAGTTTGCTGCAGTTGTCAGCTCTCATTGGATGATTACGAAACTTGGTACACATGTTTCTTATGATTGGAGGATTTACTTGTGCTATTTTTGAGATGAAATATTAATTTTTCTCCAAATTATGGCAAATGATTGAGTTTTGCATTTAGCTGAAGTGCACATGTACATCTGTACACCACAGTTTGCTGCAGTTGTCAGCTGTCATTGAATGATTATGAAACTTGGTACACATGTTTCTTACAGTTCGTCCTAGGTCACAGCTCTCCCGCAGTAATCCCACACGGGACTGACCTATCCAGCAGTAATCCAAAATGGCATTGGCCTATCCAGCAGTATTGCCATACGGGACTGACCTATCCAGCTGTCATCCCAAACGGAAATCAACTCTCCAGCAGTAATCCCAGACCGAACTGGTCTATCCAGCAGTAATCCCCTTTGGGACTGGCCTATTCAGCAGTAGTCTCACACGGGACTGACCTATCCAGCAGTAATCCCAGACCGGACTGGCCTATCCTGCAGTAATCCCACATGGGACTGGCCTATCCAGCAGTAATTCCATATGGGACTGGCTTATGCAGCAGTAATCTCTCATGGGACTGGCCTATCCGGATGTAATATGACACTGGATTGCAATTTGGAGCAGTAATCCCACATGGCACTGACCTATCCAGCCATAATTTTACATGGGACTGACCTATTCCGCTGTAATCTCACACAGGTTTAGCCTATCCAGCAGTAATCCCACACGGGACTGGCCTCCTCAGCCATAATCCCACACAGGATTGCCGTATGCAGCAGTAATCCCACACAGGACTGCCTATGCAGCAGTAATCCCACACGGGACTGTCCTATCCAGCATTAATCCCATACGAGACTCATCTATCCAGCAGTAATCCCAGACAGGACTGGCCTATCCAGCAGTAATCCCACTTGGGACTGGACTATCCAGCAGTAATCCCACAGGGGACTATCCATCAGTAATAACATGGGACTGGTCCACCCAGCAGTAATCCTACACAGGACTGGCCTATCCAGCAGTAATCTCACATGGGACTGAACTATCCAGCAGTAATCTCACACTGGACTGCCCTGTGTACCAGTAATCTGACAGCACTGACCTATCCATCCTACATGGGATTAACTTTTGCCAATAATCCCACATGGGACTGATGTTATTGTCTGTACCAGATAATCTATTCCAGACATTATTGTCTGTACCACATCACCTATTTCAGACCTTATTGTTTGCTCTACATGTATGCTTTCAATACTGCTGCACCTTTGGCGGATGACCCCGCAAGGCGAGATGTTGGGGTTCTCAGAACGCTTGTTTTTATTGTTATCTGTAGGCTAAAATGGTAGATATTTTATAAAATAAAAGTTTCCAATTGGTTCCCATGGATAACATTTTACACACAACTGAAAAATGGTTCAGTCAGTTACTGTACTGAAATCTGAGATTATTAAAGTAATAAATAGGCAGTATATGGAGAATATTCACGAGTAAAATATAGTGTGATCACATGGCTCTGGGACAACTCCCTCTAGAGGGGGTGGGCGGGAAAGGATAAAGAACAGGGGCGGTCGCTTATTACCTTATTCTAGAGTACAGTACATGAGAAAAATGATGGAGAAAACAAAGATTTCCCCAAACAAAGATTTTTTTTCGCAAAACGAGTCAAATTCCCAGTATGAACTTGAATAACCCAAAAAGCATTTGTATATCAATTGTCAAATTGCCACCAAACTTAAATATGAACTACAAGACTCTCCAGGAATGAATTTATTAGGTGATTATGGACTTAATATAGATCTACCCCAAAAATTTAAATTTTGCTGCTGCATCTGGTGATGTTGAAATTTGTTCCAGGAACTCTAACTTGCAGTGCCTCTGACTCAAGATTACTCATTCAACTCTTCATCAGAGAGGTTCTCAAAGTCCTCCAGTTGCCAACTTATTTTGATATTGTTGGGTTAAAAACTACATTAAACTTTACTATTTGAGCCATTTTGAGTCAAACCATTCTATGTTTCGAGATGATCGGACTTTTTATTATGAATCAGGGTCTGTTGTGTATTAACATTACTAACCTCAAGGATCAATGGAGTGGTTTTTAACTTCCTCGGAGGTCAAAAAATGTCTTGTTTCTGGTCAGTGTACCTATTGTTCTGATCCAAGTGAACCACATTCGTTGTGCAAAACATTCATCAAAGTTATCTCCCTTTATTAAGACTAGTGTTGTCAACCTCAAATTTTGCCTGTACGTAATGTAGTTTAAGGTGTTCATACATGCTGAAATAGGCTTCAGACTTCTAAATAATTTACTTTTAAAAATAATTTATTTTTTATCTTTCAACAGGAAGTAGTTTATTTCATGTGCTACAAGGTGATAAACTTTTCGACAAACATTATCCGTCAAAATTTCAAGCTGTGCGCGCCTCTACACATGGGGTCCTAATGTTGCTGTTTTCTCTGCCTTCAGTGCCTGCAAATAGCTCCCCAGTGAGGTGTGTTATCGAGCAATGAATCAAAATAAAATTTGCAGCTGAATAAAACGAATACCATACTTGCCACTGCTACCAACAGATTTCCATTAATCATTGCAACGAATGTGGGAAAAAATCTAGAAAAGCCTGGTCTTTGGCAGAGGTTCCGTGTAGGGGTTAACGGATCGGAACTTTTTTTTACATTTAGAAGCCTGAAGCCAATAGGGTGTTCCAGGTTCTGGACATGACATAGATGGATTGTACATATATCTCGGCCCTAAAACCTGAGCTCTTCTAAAATAAATAAAGTGACAAAGAGTCATGTCACCCACACCAATTTTTGAGGCTATTTGACCAGAAACAAAAGGCATTTTTAGGGTCTCGCAGAACAAGTTTTTTTTATGTACACATGCTGAGAACCTAGCCCTGCTATCTCTATTCATGCTAGTCGACTGAGTTTTGCTTTGTTACCGTCCTATTCTGCCAGCACAAAGCCGCAGCGGGACTGCTGACCGAAGCCCTAATCCTAACAACCCTAGCGAATACTGCTCCACCATCCCGCCTCACCAGCAAGCCAATGCCCACACCCCCGCTCCTACTGTTATGGTGCCAGTTGGTGTTCTCAAGCGTGAGGGTGAGTCTCTCCTCGGAAACGTGCTCAGTCCGCAGGAAGTTGATCCAAAGCTAACATGCGAAGCGGTAACATAATGTGTTCGCAAAAACGTTAAACTGAAGGTCATCATATCGGCCTCCACAGAAGTCAAAATAACTCCTTTCTGGTATATTTACAAGCTTTTGTCCCATTACCAATCGTGAACAAAAGGATTTTTACAAAATCAACAGTGCACCATGGGATATTTTCCAGATTTAAACCACCTGATTGGTCAATTTGAATATTCAAAAAGAAATCCAGTATTTTCATTTGATTATGGAGTTAATTGGATTTAACGCCAAGCCAATGACTTTACTGTTTGTTACCATGGTTACTCTGTTTCACATTACTGATGAATGTTACCGTTACGCCATGTACTTAACTAATTAACTTGCTGTGGAATGGGCCCATGCCAGTATTAGGGAGCTTCTTGAAATTAAGGCAGGTCTGAGGAGTTCCTTGACAGGAATGTCATATGCCGGTGATCCAAATGGGATACACCATGCCCAGTGCAGTGTTCTAATCATCATGGAGAGGAGGCACAATTGGAATGGCTTACATCATTCCCTCCATGCTATTGTATGGCATGCCATGTGCCATCCAATCTCTGCTAAGTTTAAAAAAGAAAAAAAAGGCCGGCACGTTCCTAGGAGTTCCAACTAAGCACACCATGCCATTCCATTTGTAATGCCTCATCCCAGTTCCTAGTATGCCCCAATTTCAAGAAGCTCCATTAGTCTAATGTTTTCAAATTCAAGGCTGGATATTGGAAAAAAAAATCCAGTATTTCTATTGGCTACTGGTGAAAATTGGACGAAGAACCAGCCAATCGGGTAGTTGTGTATTAACAGTGATTCCTCCCCTCATATGTACATATAACTCAAATGCACAGGCCCTAAACATGATGGGGCCATCTTTTGTGTAAGATTCACCAGACAAAGTACAATAGTTTCTCTGGCTACAACAGTGAGTCTAGATGGCAGGCTCTTCAGCACTAGAAAGGAAGTATCGAACAGTTCACCCTTACATGAAAGACCAGCCTGCTCCATAGGCCATGCTTCAACATGATTAATTTGCTTTATTATGATGCATTTGCATTATGCCTCGCCAGCTACATGTATGGTCACAAGGGGCATCATTTGCATATGCCTTGTCCTCCCATCCCTAATGCCCACCCTTGTTCACATGTATAATACATCATGTACCTTGTGCTCTGTTTTATCCAACTGCCGAAAAGTCCACATGTGTGTTGCTCATGTGAATCCAAAGATTTATATAGATCTTTGGGTCCGAGAGGTCAAACATCAGGCTTTTAGTTAGCTTCGAGTCGCAGATTTTTTTTTATAGACTCCCTCCTTTGAAATGAGACCAACAATCCTGAAATTTAATGTTTTCAGCAAAACCCTGAAAAATACGGAATTGAGACTCCCTGTTTTAAAATTCCAGCTAAATAGCCTGTCAAAGGTGAAGGTTAAATTACCTCAAGAAAAGACAAGGTCATTTTGACATCCAAGACGTAAGCAGGCAGGATAAGGGAGGGTGTCAACAGACTGATGTTCAGTTTCGAACTATTCAGTGTCCATGCCAGTGGCTCTGTTCTGGTTCCGCATTGTCTGTGTTGGAAGGGAGAGTTTTACATTCTGAAACAGTCGGACTAGAGTTTCATTCTTGCATTTCCAGACTCTGCCCCTATATACAGAATAATATATATAATCCCTTGGCAAACTTTGAACTGAACTTTGGGCAGTACAATGATTACATGCAGATAGATAGATGACAGTTTTGGAACCCGTCCCATGCCATCCGGAACTGAACATGATGTTACCATCAAAACTGTACTTTGTCCTCTCAGGAATGAGTTCCATATTCCACATTTTGATACCCTCCCTGGTTCAAAGGACAGTACATGCAGAGCTACAAATATATGTCAAATCCTTGACATTTGAAAACATTTGTGTTACATGTATGGGAAACTTTAATAACTTATGGGCTAACTTGAGAATACCAAATACCATCTGGATTGCACTCAGACCCTGTTAAATTCTTCTCACCTGAATGTCATTATGATATTACATTTGAATGAATGATTATTGATGAGAGATGCTTCCGATAATACAAGGGCACCTCTCGATGTACATGTACCCTTCAATGTTGAAAGAATATGACGCATGGAAACCTCTGTATTTGATTTTGCCCAGGTCTGGCCATCCTTAAAAAAATGTTCTTCCAGTTTGGCGTAATCCAACCCTGTCCTTGAAATATGGGTAGGTCAGTAAATAAATAAATTTATAAAATAAAGATATTATTTCTGCTTGAAACTAAAAAAAAAACAAAACTTTTTTATCTGATGCCAATACAATTTTTGGGTAGGGGCCTTCTCGGTGGTGGGTGCATAGGGTTACTCCGAACAAAAAAATGACAAAAACGTTTTTACCCCTCAGCCAAATTGACATTGCCAATTGGTTTCTTATTAACACAATATATCAAGAATGACTATGCCTATGAACTCCAAACATACATGACATGCATATGGTCACAGAGCAGAATCCCATTGAAATCAGTAAGTTTGACCCATTTTTTCCAGGTCACAAGGTCAAATTCTCAAATTTCGCACCTGTTATCACTATCATGACTACATCCTAAGAATGATAATTAAGGCTCAGGCTCACTGAAATTATACCAAACACACATCTGGTCATGAGATACTGCTTATATAGGGGCCCTCTGTGGCCGAGTGGTCTAAGGCGCTTCGCTGATGACTGGCAGCCTCACACTGCTGAACCAACACAGGTTCAAGCTCCGCTTGTCCATGCATGAAAGTGTGTCAGTTACTTGCCATGGGCGGTGGTTCTCTCCGGGTATTCCGGATTCCTCCACCTACCAAACCAACTGTCACCATATGAGTGAAACAACCTTGACTGTGACATTAAGTCAAAGTCCCCCTGCTTAAATAAGCTTTGGATTATGGTCATATGTGCATCCCCCCCCCCTCCCACTGCTTAAATAAGCTTTGGGTTATGGTCATATGTACATTCTCCCCCCCCCCCCTCCCACTGCTTAAATAAGCTTCGGGTTATGGTCATATGTGCATTTCCCCCCCCCCCCCCTCCCACTGCTTAAATAAGCTTTGGGTCATGGTCATATGTGCATCCCTCCCTCTCCCACTGCTTAAATAAGCTTTCGGTTATGGTCAAATGTGCATTCCCCCCCCCCTCCCACTGCTTAAATAAGCTTTGGGTCATGGTCATATGTGCATCCCCCCCCCACTGCTTAAATAAGCTTCGGGTTATGGTCATATGTGCATTTCCCCCCCTCTTCCACTGCTTGAATAAGCGTTGGGTTATGGTCATATGAGCATTCCCCCCCCCCCCACTGCTTAAGTAAGCTTTGGGATATGTGCATTCCCTCCCCCCCCCCAACACTGCATAAATAAGCTTTGGGATATCGTCATATGTGCATCCCCCCTCCCACTGCTTAAATAAGCTTTGGGATTATCGTCATATGTGCACCCCCCCCCCCCAACACTGCTTAAATAAGCTTTGGGTTATGGTCATATGTGCACCCCCTCACTGCTTAAATAAGCTTTGGGTTATGGTCATATGTGCATCACCCCCCCCAACACTGCTTAAGTAAGCTTTGGGTTATGGTCATATGTACATTCTCCCCCTTCCACTGCTTAAATAAGCTTCAGGACATGGTCATATGTGCATTCCCCCTCCCACTGCTTAAATAAGCTTTGGGATATCGTCATATGTGCACCCCAACACTGCTTAAGTAAGCTTTGGGTTATGGTCATATGTACATTCTCCCCCTTCCTACTGCTTAAATAAGCTTCAGGACATGGTCATATGTGCATTCCCCCACTGCTTAAATAAGCTTTGGGATATCGTCATATGTGCACTCCCCCCTTCCACTGCTCAAATAAGCTTTGGGATATGGTCGTATGTACATTTTCTCATTGCCATCATATCGCAAGAAACTCCAAACTCCCGGAACTCCAAACTTACATCACATACATGTGCAACTGGTCACGAAGCTCATGAGATGGACTTGCATTTTATTGGGTCAGCAGGTCAATCTCTGTCAAATTTGTCACCAATTCTGCCACTGTATCTCAACAATGATAAGGCATAGGCTCACTGAACTTGCACCAGAAACTAAATGACTTTGGGGTATAGTCATCATGTATGGATGTTCATCCACCCGTCTGTTTTCAGGTTATCACATATCTTAAGAATGGCAATGCCTTAACTTCGATCACACATGCATGTGTTCATGGAATAGAAGCCTTCCTTCCTGCCACCAATTGCTTGTTCCTAATGCAAGACCCTATTTAACTACACCCAAGGCTGAGAGCTTGTCAGGTTGTCCGTGCACGGTTTATGGTAATGAAAGCCCCATTTTGGGTATTTTTCGACTTGGAATGTCCAGCACCCAGATCTTCCGGAGTGGGAAATCCTGTACACAGTGAAACTGAGAAGGGAAGAGTTGAAATGGATCGATCGGTGCCCTTGTGATTTGATCACTTTCCCTATGGATCAAAACCTTGATGAAAGTAACTCCGAAAATGGAAGTCATTGTGATAAAATATTCTATATTTCGGCAGTGCTTATGTCATCATCAGGAATACATATAAACAATTGGAGTATACAGTCGGCTATATATACAAGTTTGAGTGACAAAGGCGGCAAATATACAAGCGAGCATTGGAGTTCAGCAAACAATACCACTGGTGGGAGTTACACTCAATATATTAGTGAGTACTAGTTAATACAATGAAGCTCATGTTCACCTAAAGACAATCAGGTCCTTAGATGCCATTATTCCATGATTTAGTTTAGGTGTTTTACTCTTGATAGCAAGTGCTTCTTTGAACAATAGTTCATTCCAATTCTTGGCTTGGTCTATTATTTTAACATTTGGTAATAACATGTGAGGGGACAGAGCAAATGTACGTCTTTTGTCTGCACCAACTGGTATAGCCATGAGATCATATATGTGTTGAAAACCAAGACATTTCAAGACATGTGATTGGATCTCACTCTTGTCTCGGCTGTGCTCTTCTAACCTCGTGAAGAGACACCGTTCAGTTTTGCCATTGTATTTAGTACCACATCTTGGGCAGCTAAACTCATATACAACATAGCTTTTCAGTTTTACAGGAATAAAATCTTTGTATGACACAATAGAGGAAACCTTCTGAGTATTGTAAATAATGACAAAATTGGCGGCACCTGTTAATAGCCGTTTTACTTTCTTAACACATCTGTTAACAATACGTTCTCCTTGTTTGCCGAGATAAGGAAGTCGCACATATATTTTGCAGGTTTCTTCAGAGTTGTTACTTTTCTTCTCAGTCGGGTTTTTATATTTATTTAACAGTTTTGCACATATCCGCCTAGGGAAACCATTCCATATGATGAAATTTTTTTAATAGCTGCCCAGGATGTGGTACTAAATACATTGGCAAAACTGAATGGTGTCTCTTCACGAGGTTAGAAGAGCACAGCCGAGACAAAAGTGAGATCCAATCACATGTCTTGAAATGTCTTGGTTTTCAACACATATATGATCTCATGGCTATACCAGTTGGTGCAGACAAAAGACGTACATTTGCTCTGTCCCCTCACATGTTATTACCAAATGTTAAAATAATAGACCAAGCCAAGAATTGGAATGAACTATTGTTCAAAGAAGCACTTGCTATCAAGAGTAAAACACCTAAACTAAATCATGGAATAATGGCATCTAAGGACCTGATTGTCTTTAGGTGAACATGAGCTTCATTGTATTAACTAGTACTCACTAATATATTGAGTGTAACTCCCACCAGTGGTATTGTTTGCTGAACTCCAATGCTCGCTTGTATATTTGCCGCCTTTTCCACTCAAACTTGTATATATAGCCGACTGTATACTCCAATTGTTTATATGTATTCCTGATGATGGCATAAGCACTGCCGAAATATAGAATATTGTATCACAATGACTTCCATTTTCGGAGGTACTTTCATCCTAGTTTATGTGAAATTGATCTGTGGGAATAATGGATAAAAACCTTGCTTGCCATATTAAGCACTGAATAATCACATTGGATGCATTTTTTATTATAACGATTTCCAAGTGCATGTTCTTTTCAATTTCTGTCTACAGGGAGTCATCGGAAGGGTGAACCTAAGCAGGTGATGTTTTCCGACGGTATCCGACCAGGCGGTGATCTGACTGAAGCAGAAGGAGTGACACAGGCGAGACTTCCTGTGCGGTCTGGCCGGAAAGTCCAGAAAATAGAGAGAGGGTCAGGAGGGGCAGGTTTGTGTTTAATTTAGTAGTCACAAGACTATGATTCTGAGATACATGCAGGAGTCTTTAGTCATAGGAGGGACAAATTGACGCCTTCTAATGAAGATTCTATGCTGATTATGGAGGGGTCAGAACAGTTTGAAATTATTAAGTCGATGAATCGCAATTACTTGAAAGAGACATAGCTGCTAGAAGCCATATCAGGTATAAAAGCAGAATCGCAACTCTTACTGCCTGGAGAGTAATCTCCCTTCATTTGTGCGAATTGGGGATAGTAGTACTGTCCTGTCAGAGATGGAACTCTCTAACCACAAAAGACGCGAACCAACGTCTTTGCCCATTTGACATCATGCCGAGGTTAGGCAACAAGCCATTTCTTAAACTTCTGTTTGAAAATTAACATCTTCAATGTTGTTTGGATTTTCAGTATTTTGAAAACCACAATGATACTTTAAATATTTTGTGATTTTTGTGATATAGCCAATGTTTGAGCATTGCCCGGTGCCTAGCCTTGGCCTGATGTCATGTAGGAATAAAGCCATTTCGTGCCTTTCATGGCTGAAGAGTGAGAACTGTCATATTTGAACCCCATTCTCATAAAACTGTGGCTTGGCACATCTCCACGCATAAAACCTGAATTATTAATGGGTGAAATGAATGATTCTGAGTATAATATGACTGAAACCCTGAGATTAGTTCGGTATCTGACAATTTGCCTGCAGGGTTTAATACAGTAGCCATTATCTACATGCATTCATGCCACTGCATGCCTGCATAGCTGCTGCTCTTGTAAAGAGGTGAATAACTTCTGAAATTGGGCCGTCATTGATGGATACCCTTAATAATGAGGCAGTCATTGATTGGATACCATTTAAAACCAGTCAACAAGTTAATGATTAATTGACTCATATCCTAGATAATTCATTGGTACGAATGGTGAAAACAGGTGATCCAAATGAGATGCAGCATACCCAATTCATTATGCTACGTTGCCATTCCTGCCTTTATTGCACGGCATATTCCCGTTCCTGGCATGCCCCAATATCGAGGAACTCCCTTGTTGAAAGTGTTTAATCTCAACTGCCAACATACAAGTTTGTCCATTGTAATTATGATGATATTTTTAATTAACAGAAGCACAGGCTCCTGCCTCGCCCAGGTCACGACATCTAAAAGCAAATGATACGTCTCGATACACATGTCTCGTACCCGCTGTGGGACTGCCACCTGTTGTTCTGTCAACTGGTATCAAGGGAGGTAAGGCTGGTTTCATTTTTCAGATCTATTGGTGAACTATTTTCTACAAGTGTAGTGTTTGTGCTACTAACAAGGAATTAAACTGACTGTCATTTTTAAGCCAATTTATTCTTTTTTTTAAATCAGCAAAACTTGGTTAGAAAAGGCCTTATTCTCTCTAATTTGAAGTGTGGATCCCCTCATTTATTAGGTAATCTGGTCCCACAAATAATTCAGTCACAGCTTAGTTTTACGGACCTTCCTCTATCCCAGCATGCTCTGAGAAATAAAGTTGATCAGTCCCATAAAAACCGTAACATAGCACATGTAACGAGAGCATGTTATTGCATTAGATTGGCTATGAAATCTCACCAGAAGCAGTCGCTGCTTATAGCGGAGCTGGCACATTCGTTTCCCATTGTAAACAATGACATATCTGAGAAGTTTGGACAATTTGATTGTTAATAAGGTGGTCGGAGTAGTAAAACATTCACTGTACCAGACAAATACAGTGTAACCTGTGAATACCAACACCTGGGTAAACTGACCAACCTCTAAATACTGACATTATCCATGGTCCCTTTCCTTACATTTATATTATATTGAACCTTGATAAACCAGAACCCTGTCAAAACTGACATTATAATCTGGTTCCAAGAATGGTCGGCATACAGAGGTTTCATTGTATTCGTTTGACAATGGATTAATCTCAACTCGGTCTGCATTAAATTGCATACATACATGCTCGACTTCAAGAGTTGTATTTTTGCTAGTGTTAGGGGGAACAACTCTGGAAGTTGTCCCCCTTCAATTGTGCCAATGAGTATTGACCAGAATACAGCAATTGTGATCTAAACCGTAATCTCCCACTGTGTTGGTATAAAATGCTCTGTATTTATAAAGTTTATAATGTTCCTGGTATTATTTATTTTTCAGATTTCTCAGTTGATGATAATCCCACTGATGAAAGAGTGATGCAACAAATACAGAGTAAGTCACCTTGATACTCTGTGTGTGTGCCATGTTTGTCTGGCACAGGAGGTAGATTAAAGTGCCAAACAAATTAGGCTCTCTGACGATCCATTTTGATCACCAGTGTCTGTAGAGCCTAATTTTCAAAATTCGAAATTCAGATTTTTTTGTAGTTTTGGTTAGGTTTTTGTTAGGTTTAGGGTTTTGCTCGGGTATGTTTGTTTGGGTCATCGTCGCCGTGTGACCAATAAGGTTAGGTGCGACGTTAAACTTCAAACAACCAACCAACCTCTGTGTGTGTGTATTCTGTCAAGCTTAATCATGTGACTTCTCACAATATTATATGTTGTGTTCTTTGATGTGGTCACATTTTTGACATTCGTACAACCATTTCTGCTATTGTGTTGCTAAGCCGCGTCACAGCTCTGTGGATTTTGTAAAACTGCTCCGCTCAAAAGTCTTCATATAGTATGGTACCGATGTTTCAATATATTTATGACATAGTTGAAATGTATAATGGCATGGATGACAAAGCTGCATAGATCGAAACTAAACTGTGTGATATGTTAACAGTTTTGCGTAATACACTGCGCACATAATAATGTAACAGCTTATTACATTTTTGTTGCCTGTGGGTGAGATTACACTTGGAGTTGTTTGTCAAAAAATGGAAAATGGATCGAGGCTTGGGGAATGCATATGTCTCTCTCTGACCCATAGAGCATTTCTGTCATTTACCCCATGATGATGTCATATGTCCCTCTAGCTAATGATTGATGACTCTAGTTGACCACCTAAATAAATTTTATGACTGTGAGGTTCAGACATGTTAGTGTATGTGATGTTAAGACATGTCAACGAATGTGCTGTTTCTGTTTCAGGTGAGGATACAGAACCTGTCGTCTTTATGATCAATCGGAACTTATACTGCCTTGTCACTATCGTTAACTGTAAGTACCTCCTGATGTACATGTTTTTTGCCTTGTTCGTGAAATTTTAACAACAACAACTGTATTTCTTACCCCTTGGCCAATTCTGGTCATCCATATTAGGTGTTCTCACAATATCTCTTGAAGGAGTACTGGTTGAGCTGATCAGTGTCCAGGATAATAGGAACTGTTGGCGCTCTTGTGTCCTGGCACGTGAAGGCAATGTCGTGATAGGACTGAAAACTTTTGAAAACAACATTAAATCCTGACAACTGTTGCCAGGCTCTCCAAATTCACACAACAGTTGCCGCTGGCCATGGACCTGAAGCCTGTTGAAGTTAATCGTCCTTGACCTATATTTTTTAGTTCAAATGACACGTTAAAATAAAAAGATTTGAGCATTATATCTCAATAAAGAGTCAGCTATACGTTTTCAAACTTTATACCACAGATGAATCTGCTTATTGACCATAACACCAAGTTACTTGCCGACGGACGGTGGTTCTCTCCGGCTTCCTCCAACATCCAAACTGGCTGTCACCATATGAGTGAAAGAAACTTGAGTGTGACATTAAACCAAATCTCCCCCCCCCCCCATAACTCCATTCAAGATGACGACTGTGACCTTGTTTCAAGGTCAAATTATATGGCAAAAGTAGATTTAATGTTGCTACCGCATGGAGAATTTTAGCCTACCTTCCAATTTTATACCATATTATATCGGCAGCTAGCAATTTACCATCACAGATAACTTACCTTGGCCTATTCTCTAAAGGTCAAATCTTGCATTAAAAGTAGATTCAATGCTGCTAGAACATCTCTCGAAGGTCAAGTGTATATCCTTTCCTAATTCACAGTGCAAATGCTCATCGACCAGCTTTTTCATTTTCTGACTGACCTTGACCTATTTTCCAAGGTCAAATAAGATGGTAATGTTGTTAGAACAATATTTCTTGAAGCTTCAGAGCTAGCCTTTCTAGATTTACACCACAGATAAATCTCCCTAGTGTAATCCGTGGCGTGTCCGACTCCTCCTACTCCTCCTCCTCCTCCGCTTTACTCATTATACTATTAAAGAAGCCGGCCAGGGAGGCAAGAGACATGTGGGTTTCACTTCTTAATCCGTGGCGTGTCCTCCTCCTCCTCCTCCTCCTCCTCCTACTTCATGAGATCCCTTGGTCACCCTACAGTAGAATGGGTCGACTGCGCATGCGCGATGAGTAGTATAGAAAGGGCACAGTGGGTCGCATAGGTGTGGCGCGGGATAGGGTGGGGCGAGAGACCTGGGGTTTTCACTACCTGAGATTTCATGGGCCAGGCTTGCACCCTACAGTAGAATGGGTCGACTGCGCATGCGCGATGAGTAGTGCGCGATGAGTAGTATAGAAAGGGCATGCGATCTCCCTATTTTATTTAACCACTACGGCTCCTTTGGGCTTTCCTGCCTGGCTGGTTCTGGCTGGCTGGTCGTAGGGATATTCATGTCTGTTCAAACACCTGGCTAACCTATAGATATAGAATATGAGGGTCGGCTCAGATCCCCTGGGCTGGGGGCATGTCCCTGAGGGCAGTGGGTGGGTTCAATGAAAGCTCGTATCTAATAATTGATCACAACCCTATTTAAGTTGTTTTTTAAGGTTAAAGTATAATGTAAAAATAAGTTTCTGTCCACAGATGTTATGAAAATGTATCTTGAACCAGAAGCTTATTGAAGAGGATCAATTTTGATCTATTTTACAAGGTCGTATTATATGACAGAAGTGCTTTCAATGCTGTTAACACAACATATGGTCCATCGGGCTATTTATTTCTTTGTTATTTACGGTACTATATTCATAAAAAAATGCATGATTGGGAATTTTAAATTGGCTGATTTCAGTTTTTTTTACTAAATAATTAAAGATAAATTAAGTTGTCAGTTTATCCGATTCATTTAAAAAACTCCTAATCCTGGTAGGTGTAAGTAATTCTCAGACATTTTCAGGTACCTCTCAGCTTTTTCTGGAGATGCAGATTTCCATACCTGGAATTCAAATTCTTCCATTAAAATTGAGTCACCCCCAATTTTGGGGACAAAATGCAATTCGGTTGTTCTAATAAATTTGAACACTCTCTAAAGTCATTGAAATGACAAAGAAATGATCAATCATCTACATGATATTGGACCATTTTGTCAACTTCTTGTTCCAATAAATTTGATCACCCCCAGATTTTATAGATAAATTTCGCCTCCTGGGACTGATTGAATTATTAGAGGGATTACCGTATTTTCATCGTATACGTCACTAATAATTCAACTCTCTTCAGATATAATGAGCTAGTAGAGAAAATAATCTCGCTGTGAGAACTCGTATCTTCTGTTGAAATAAAAATATTGAATGAGAAGCTGATACTTTCAAGGTTTAACATCCAGATACATGTACTTGTATGCACTTAATTGAAAACAATTATTTGTTGTAGTGGACTGTTGTGTAAACCGGCGCTGTTGGTGTTTCACGAGCCGAGGGATGTGTACTGTAGGACAAGACGAGATGGTCATAGTACTGGAATGTCTCCCCGACGAGAACACCGTCCCCATGGATATCTTTCATCATTATCAGACTGTGTACGAGGAGGCCAGTAAAGGTAGATATATAAACACTGAATTGTCCCCTTGATGAGCACACAGTCCCCACACAGTCCGTCATTTTTACCCCTCCGCCTTGGGGTATTGTCATCATCATCATCCGTTCGTCCATCTCTGAATTCTCGTTACCGTCATATCTCAAGAATCACTATGCCTAAGAATACAAAACTTAGATCAAACATGCATATGGTGACAGAGCAGAAGCCTATGGAAAATCAGCGATATTGACCCTTATTTGCACAGGTTAATAAACTGTCTCATTTTATCACGAGTTGGTTTTCACCATATCTCAAGAATAACTCTGCCTAGGAGTCTCAAACTTACATCACAAATGTATACGAACTGATTGCATCAAAAATCATTGAGATTGACCTATTTTTTTCTGGGTCATTGGTTGAAATTAGTATGGCTGCAATCTATGAGCAAGGGCATCACTAGGGGAAGTCGTTCTCAAGAAATCCTGACGTCACTCATGATGAGATCTATTAGAAGTGTGATTTAAGTAATCTAATAGATTTCTAGTTAGCATTGGATCTCTTCATGATAAATTATGATATAGATACCACCTTTGTTTTGACCTGGGATTTGTTGTGCACACCGCGGGTCATGGTAATAATAGGCCTCAGCTCCTCAGACGGCCGTAAGAGGCGACTGACTGAGGCACCAGTGGGTGTCCCGGGTGTGAAAAGGAATAGGACCCCACCCGTGAGGTTGCCGGGTGTACAAAGGAATAGGACCCTACTAATGTGGTTCCCAGAAATAGGACCTGAACATCATGATATGACTGAAATATAGTTGAAAGCGATGTTAAACCATATTCATTCGTTTCCTGGGTTCGGTTTTGCAAGAGTGATGCGAGAGTGATCACACTATTTAGTATCACTCTCCATTGAGCTTGAGGAGAGTGATCAGAAGCCCTTCTGGAGAAAACTTTAGAAGAGTGATCAATGAGAGCAAGTAATCACTCTCCTTAAACCTGAGGGACTGATATGCTTGATTTATCATTGCACTGTTTCAATTTGGACGTACATGTATAATACTAAGAGTTTAATTCATTTTCTCCATGTTTCCTTATTCACCAGGTAACACAGTCACCGATATGGGCCACAGTATCTTCAATCAGAGTTTTCTAGGTAGTAAGGACCATGGGGGGTTCCTCTACATCAGACCAACGTTTCAATGCATGCAGAAATTAGTGCTGCCCGGTCCTACCTACGTGTTTGGCATCTTGCTTCAGAAGTGGGAGACGCCCTGGGCCAAAGTGTTCCCGATCCGTCTGCTACTTCGCCTGGGAGCAGAATACCGATGTATGTCAATCATGAATCAGGGATGAGAATATTCATCAGAAACACTGATTTCAGTTGTTTTTGTCGAAAGTCAGATTTCAAATGTAGCCTTTTCTTTGAGGGGTGGGCGGCAGGGTGGGGTGACATTTTTCAGTGTTTTTTTTGCCGTTTTCAGTGTTTTTCCAGTTGAGCAATTTTCATGCCTGATGAACAAATCTTCCAATCTGCTGTTTGCACATTATTGAGAGAACAAAGAAGACCCTGTCTTTGCAGTGACCGGTGACTTCAGCTGATCAGCTACAGGTTCATATAATTTAACATTGCACCATCTTTTAACCTAGGAGAATATTTTGAACTGGTGATCATGGTGATAGCTGGCATATTTTCATGTAATCTTGTCAAATTATTCTGTGTATAATGGCACTTGCTTTGAATATTTGGAAAATTTAGAACATATGTAATTTATATCAGATATCACTGGTTCAAAATAATACTCCAGGTAAAGGATGAGGCAAATTAAAAATATACAAATGAGTACCTGATCTGCCGAATTCACAGGTCACTGTACATGGAGGCTCTCCTTTGTTCTCTCAATCATGTCAGGGCATTAGATTACCCCGCTTATATAACGTTAAACGTTCTGCCCAATTAGGATGCACCCAAATTAGAGAGCACAAAAATCCCCAGATTTTTACCCCTCATGCAATTTTTTTTTGAAAATCAATGTTTAGTATGCTTAAAGTATGCCTAAATTGAATGTACAAAAATGACTCCTCATACTCTCTACTCGCTAATATCAGAGCATACATGGAAGTTTTATCTTAAGATTACCCAGTAAAGTCTTGCTAAAAATATCATTTCTAAAACTTGAAAGCTAAAACACAAGTCTGTCAACTTGGCCAGGAAATGTTAGACGTGCAGTTTAGCTGAATGAATTCTTTGGAGATATCACCATGTATGGATCTTAGATTATGATGCATAAGTTACGTTAAAAAAATAAAAAAATTAATAGCAGATCATGTCAGTACTTCTAGGTTTCTTACCCCTGATTCTTTCGGGGTCTCATATTGGACATGCATGTATGTGCTTGTCCAGACCTTACCTCTTGTCGTCTCTCCAAAGATTTTTCTACCATATATTAATAGATGTGCACTGGCCTATTTGTTCACCTGTTTGTCCATGTTTCGTGGGCATATAACACTGTTTGTTCATCCCTTTGTCTTCATGTGACCAAACTTGTCTGGACCATGTCAAGACTTTAATAGTAATTTCACCGAAATTCTAGTGAATTGTTTTATAGCTACAACTCTTGTTGTTGTTTTTTGCAGACTATCCGTGTCCTCTAATTAGCATACGCAATCGTAAGCCTGTATATTTCGAGATTGGCCACACTGTCATGAACTTGCTAGCCGATTTTCGCAGTTTCCAGTATATGCTGCCTCAGGTGAGAGGAGTGGTAATACACATGGAAGACAAGCGCACTGTGATCAACTTCCCCAGGAACAGATATGATGATGTAAGCACTCCCTCTGGTGATGGGTCTGAATGAAAAAGGAAACACTTGGGTGGCTGCTGGTCACTAATTATCCACACTAGATTGAATAACAATGAAACATTTGAAACATGTTAATTATTCCAGCCTCCCTGTTGTCCTACATTCTTACTTTCCAGAATCCATTGAGATGTCTTGTTTAGAATCCAACTTGTCCAACTTTTCCAGAATCTTTTAAACTTGTCTTACTTTTTGAGAATTAATTAACGTTTCTTACTTTGTCAGAATGCATAAACTTGTCGTACTTTTCCAGAATGCATTAACTTGTGTTACTTTTCCAGAATCTGTAAACTTTTCAGAATGCATTAAGGATGCCCCTTAGAGGCAGTTTTTGCACCCCCATGACAATTTGTCGTCTGTATCAATAAATATGCAAGATAACCATAATAAACTATATATTTTATGAAAGCATACATCGTAGGGATTCCAACTATATGATTTGTATAACTGACACTGCTACTGTATAGAAAATATTCCAATTTTAAAAAATTAAAATGTAAACAATAGCGTCCATTTTTCAATTGAAATTTCATGAAAACTGTTGGTCTTGTTTCAACTTTGATGGTATATCTTGGTAGGAGACAATTCAAACTAGTAAACTTTATCTCATTTTTTAAAACTTTTGCCTGGTTTTGTTTTTGTAACTAGTTTACTAAAATAAATTGAAAAAAATGTACTTTTTTACGGTCATTTGTCTTAAAAGTTGGATAATTAAAAAACGAAGCCGAACTTACAAAAAGTGAGATAAAGTTTTCTAGATCACCTTATAAGTAACAAGCATGCCAAATTTCAAAAGCGTAGCATGGATACTTTTCGAGAAATAAACGTTTGAATTTCGGATTTTGTACAAAAATGAAAGGCTAGAAATCAGGCAGAATGTGTCCAGCTATACATCTGATGAATTAATCCAAATTTTTTGCTTGAATTCTATTGTCAAATACATTTTTAATCTGTCTAATGGGACCTACTCGAATTCCTGTTTATTCTGGATAACTAAGTTTTTTTCATCAAGTCCGTTTAAAGTCCAATTTAAACTTAAAAAACCTGCTAAAACTTGTTCACACCTGTGTAGATTACTTCACGGCGGGTGTCTGAGTGAAGTGTCACTGTCATAATTAGAAACAAAAATAAGGATGTTTGCATGGTTTTGATCAGAAGGGGGTACATTAATGTAAATAAGTAGGACTAATAGATAATTAGCTTACCATAATACTGCAGAAATGAGTTTTGGAAAGGGAAATTTAACAGACAAAAATAATAGTAGCCAAGCCCAAGCTAAGGCAATCTGTTTAATTGTTCCAGGGCCTCGGAAACTAAATTTTTAATCCTAATATTGAAGCACTTCTATTTATAATTTTTATTTCATTTTTTCACCAAATGTTAGAGGAAATAGTGAATATTTGAATGAAGAAATAAAAAAAAAAATGACCAATTTTGACCCTCTAAGGGGATAGCTATCCTTAACTTATCTTACTTTTCCAGAATGCATTAACTTGTCCTACTCCAGAATCAATTAACTTGTCCTACTTTTCCATAATCCACTAACTTGTCCTATTTTTCCAGAATCTATTAACCTGTCTTACTTTTCCAGAATCCATTAACTTGTCCTGCCTCTCCTAATTCATTGAGTAAATATTCTGCTTTTTTATAAAATCTGATATGTTTAATCATATTAACAGTCTATTCCCTGTTAATGGCTGAATAATTCTTGCTAGTTATCTAGAGTATTTTCTGGTGAAAGATATACTGATCACTCTAGAGCATATTTCTTCTTTTTTTTTCTGTGTCATCAGCTGATGAAGGTTGTGAACAGTAGTAATGAACATGTGATGGCGTTAGGTGCTAACTTCAGTACGGAGGCAGACTCCCACCTAGTGTGTATACAGAATGATGACGGCATTTACCAGACACAGGCCATCAATATACAGAACAAACCCAGAAAAGGTACGAAACCAGTACAAACCCAGAAAAGGTATGTAACTAGAATAAACCCCAAAAAGGTACTTCACCAGAACAAACTCAGAAAAGGTGTGTAACCAGAACAAACCCAGCCAATGTACATTACCAGAAAACCCCCAGAAAATGTACCTAACCAGAACAAACCCAGAAAAGGCATGTAAACAGAACAAAACCAGAAAAGGTATGTAACCAGAACAAACCCATAAAAGGTAGTTTACCAGAAAAAAAACCCAGAAAAGGTGTGTAACCAGAACAAACCCAGAAAAGGTACATAACAAAGACAGACCCAGAAAGAGGTACACAACCAGAACAAACCAAGAAAAGGTATGTAATCGAGGTATTATAAATGGTAAGACTTCCGCACTGTGCACCCAGAGCTAACTAGTCCATGAATATGGACATTTTCGCACAGCAGTAGGTGCTGCTTAGTTGTCCTGCAACTCATCGAAACATTGATATTTTGGAAATTCCATATTTTGGAAATTCCAACTATCTTTATTAATCAGTTAATCTATATTCTTTTCTCCCCACAGTAACAGGAGCTAGTTTCGTTGTCTTTAATGGAGCCTTGAGGACGACGTCTGGCCTGACAGCCAAGTCGAGTATTGTCGAAGATGGTCTTATGGTCCAGATTTCTCCCGAGTCCATGTCTGCCCTGAAACAGGCCATAAAGGACATGAAGAACTACAACATCGGCTGTGGCAGCGTGGCGGCTGCCAAGCCCGAGGAGATTGTCATATTACAGTGGGTCGACGATGATAAGAGTGTCAATGTTGGGTACGTGTACCATGTGTCTTGTATGATCATACTCTACTTGTACAATTCAATTTTCATCATAGGAAGATTTTTTTTGTCATTATGCCCCCCCTCTAACTAGAGGGGGGGCATATAGCGATCGCTTTGTCCGTCCGTCTGTCCATCCGTCCGTCCGTCTGTCCGTCCGAATTTCTTGTCCGGGCAATATCTCGGTTAATATTTGATGGACAGGATTGAAACTTGCATGGAATGTGGCCAGTGGCTCATAGTTGTGCAGCGTAGAGTTTGCATGATATGTGGTCAGTGACCCACAGTTGTGCAGCGTAAAGTTTCTCCACGTTTCGCTTATATTTTCAAGAGTTATGGCCCTTTGTTCCTGAATTCTCCGTGAATTGGGACTTGTCCGGGCTGGATCTCGGTTAATATTGTATGGACAATTATGAAATATGCAGGATGTGTGGTCAGTGCCCTGTAGTTGTGCAGCGTGAAGTTTCTCCACATTTCGCTTATATTTTCAAGAGTTATGGCCCTTTTTTCTTCAAATCTTTGTGAATTGGGATTTGTAGGGCTCGATCTCAGTTAATATTGTATGAACAAGTACGAAATTTGCATGATATGTGGTCAGTGACCCATAGATGTGCAACGTGAAGTTCTCTGTTTTCGGTTATATTTTCAAGAGTTATGGCCCTTTGTTTAAACCTAAGGGACCGTATCCATCCAACGTTCGTTTGCTAGACGTTTTAAACGATGAAAAAAAACGTCGATGCAAACGATGGGTGTATGAGTTGATCGTTTTTTAAAAAACGTCGGTCAGATAAAGACGATCGCCGGAAATCTCCGGCAACCTACGGTAAGGGTGTCGGTCGTCTTTTCACACCTCGAACAAAGGTGCAGACGTTTTCTAGCAAACGATTGAAAGTCTCCTGGCAAACGATCGGCTCGAAAGTAGTCCCGCTTTACAGACGCAAAAACAACAACAACGGCTGTGTCGCTTGAGGCCGTGAAAAACGGATTATGAGAACGGAACACAAATTAATGTTGTTTTTTTCTCCAGATTTTTGCTATACGTGTGCTGCTTGACTATATCTTAGAATCGGTTACGGTGTAATTCGTTAATAAACAAAATATTATGGAACCATGATATCGTTTTATGAACGTGCGATTCGAATCTTATGTATTTTGCAGAATACGGGCTTTGCGCATTTTGGAATGCGGCTTCAAAAAAGTCAGTTCTAGATTACCATTTGATTTGATTTGATTTTTATTTCACCATGCATAACAATAATGTTTAGTAAACAAAATATAATAGTGGCGGGATGAAAACCCCGAGGGGTTTGTTTTATCCCAAAATAATTATTATATTTACAAAGATGATAATATGCGGTAAACTCTATCATAGTGAGACAAAAACACAAATTTAATTTCCAACTTCCACAGACGGCAAACAGAATAGATGTCTAATTATGTTCCAGGAATAAATACGATTATATCCTCGATTTGAATAATGAGAGCGAAACGTGAGATTTTAACTGAGAGGGTAAATTGTTCCATATTTTGGGACCCTTTATTTTAGTACTATAAGTCAGAGTAGTAAAAATCGCGATATAAATTTAATTTAGCCTGTCTAGTTGGGTACCTGTGGACAACAGATAATTTTGAAAAATATGATCTGAAAGTGTTTGGAATTAGGTCTGTATGATTGAAAAATTTGTCAACAAAAATTAACACCTGGTAGTCGTTTATTTGTTTTATGGACAATATTTGTAATTTTTGGAATGAGATGATCATAGTTTTACTTTAACAATTATTATTACGTTTGATTACAGATAAATGTCGAGTGAAACATTAGAATCTAATGCGTATATTTTTTCTCTTTCAGGACGATGCGTAAGCGCAGAAATTTACAAGACATTCACCATAGATAACGGTTTTCTAATGGTGTAACTTATAATTTTGTTTTGTTCAATTTGCGCTTTTGAAGCGTGCCTTGTTTGGTAAGCTTTTAAAGTTACATCTGCAAATATCTATACGTGATGAGTACTCTATTCATCTGAAGTTTGTAATTTCGATAGAAGTCGGATACCCGTGGTTGTACATTTACAACTTTTAGAGCAACGCCGCATGACATTTTCATACAGAGAGATTATTTTGTCACTTGGTATCGTCGATCCAGTTATGAGAGCTGAACCTTGATTTCCTGTATGTTGTTCCATAGTGAATGAAGTATCGGTTGTGGTGAGAAACAAATAAGCTGGATGTGAAAGACGATGTGTATAGTACTAAAGATGAGATCATATATGTCCAACCTTCCAGAAATGCACTTAAATATATTTTTCATGGAACAAAACTGCATGGCTTATTTAGAGCCCGGAGTGATCAATTAAAACTGTCCCGGAAATGTGCAACTGTGAATAAACAAAAAGTATAAAATCAAAGACACTTGTTGCCTTTTATTTAATAATGTCTTTGAAATGAACAATCCCTTCAGCGATACTTCCCGTGAACGTCCATTTATTTGAATTATGGTAGTAATAAAGCAAATGCCCGTGGATGCCGCCTCCGGAAGTAACTCTTGCGTCCTTCGTGGCTCGAAAGTCAAGCTGTGTGTAGACCAATAGAACAGACAAAAAAGCTGATCACTTTACTATTATTATGGCTAGACAATAAATTGACAGCTTGGCAATATTGTTTACTAATCAAGCAGGATTCTTACCTATATGCTCACCGGAAATTAGTTTCTTCCACGTATAGTCCTGCTGGATAGGGATATGGGACTTGCACAATCATATGTTTATTGGTTAGAATCTTACAACAAAATATAAACATAACGAAGAAATATGTGGATATGCGAATAATATTATCCGGAGAAAAGGCGGTCATTCCTCTAGTTTCAATATGTCCATGGAGCAAACAAACCTGCAATGTAGAATAAAAGTGCGTTAAGTTGACCATAATAAATAAAACACCGATAATCAAATATTTGGATCTGTTTCGATAAAGTCTCAAATAAAAGATTGGTTGTCAAAAAATACATGTCTCAGCGCATTGCCGAGAAATTCCCTTCAATCTAAAACATTAAAAATGCTTGAATGAAGACTCAATGGAAATTCACACCTCCACTTTCTCTGAAGTAGCGATGTTCAAATATCAGGGTCACCAAATATTCTCCCGTGACAATTCTTTTTCATGGCACCCATCAAAGTATAGCTCTAGAAACTTTCTGGATAATTTTAATGTATTCGTCTTATGAATTGAAGGATCGTGAATATAGCGTTTTCCTCTCTGATCTGGTATATCGCCATGAACGTTTCGACAGACACGTGTTCTACACCGGTCTTTATTTTCCCGCCATGCGGGAGCAGTCCTGTGTCGACTTTTCTATGCTGGGGATAAACCGCAGTCGAAATGGAAGGCCACGTGCGTGTACGCGTGTGCTCCTTGACCGTACACAAGCTGGGGTTTTTTTTTCAGACAGACCCGTAGAATAAATTGCGATATTTCTAAAATATTAAAGCTAAACGCGCGTGTTGATGACACATGATTTTCCCTATGGACTGCAATACAGTACACAGGCCAAATAACATAAGAAACCTTTCCATTTTTTGGTTTATTTAACGTGAAACAGGGTCGATTTGCCGAGAATTTTCGGCGATATACCGACATTAGTTTTTTTTTATCAATTTCCTTGAAAACGCATTCATAAAATAAAATATTTAAATACATTTTTTATCTCGAGTATTATAGGATCATGAAAATATAAATATCATTTCTGTCTCTTCAGCTCTTTTCATGTTATATTTATTGTAACACGATTTGCCAGTGAGGTATTAAAACGTGCTCTGAAGTGGGCGAATTTCAGTGGAATTCCCCGCAAATCGTGTTACACGTTTTCCGGTAAACATTACAAGAAAACCGCTGAAGATACAAAAATCATATAATAGTTTCATGGTCCCATAATACTCGCGATGAAAAATATTTATTTAGATTTCTATTGCATCCATGCGTTTTCAAGGAAAGTGATCAAAACCTAGTGTCGGCATTATCGCGAAAATTTCCAGGCGAATCAACACCATTTTTCCACGGTAGACTTCCGTATCGCCCTGAATAACAAGGAAATATTTATCAACCTAAATATTTTTGAAACGGGTATTTCTTTAAGTTAAATAATAACTGAACATAATTCAGATCAGTAAGATATCGGCAGAGTTATCTGTTGATTACCTTTTCCGGCCTATTCAAAGAATTTTTTTACACCGTGCATACATGGGGAGGGTGTTATTAAACCATTCAGTTTTATTTGCGTACGTGACACTTCCATTATCACAGCTAGATGGTTGTCATTTTCATAGAAAATTTTTGCACACAAACAGCGACTTCTCGTAATCAAACCTTTAAAACAAACGCGGAAGGCGATTAAAGTGTAATTTATTTCCCCTGTGTTAAACCCGTTTTCACATTCGCTGATAGCGCTATATTTTGTTACACATGTGCGCAGTTGAGAGCTAAGGCACGGCCTGTTCACCCAGTGTGTATTTATGCGCAGCTTAACACGTGCGATCGTCTTTTGTCAGCGGACAATCGTTTTCTTCCAAACGACGACGTTTTCTTCCGAACGACAGCGGTACCTTCGGCAGTCTACGGTGATGGTTTTTTTGATCGTTTGCTACACAAAAAAACGATGGTGCAAACGATGGGTGTAGTAGCTGAGCGTTTTTTTCCATCGTTTAAAACGTCTCAACAGCAAACGCTGGTTGGATACCGTCCCTAAGTGAATGGGATATATTTATTTTTCCAAGCTGGATCTCAGTCCATAACCGATTTGAACCAGGAAAATGGCTATATTATATGTTATTCTACATTCCAAAGCAAACAACATAGGTCCTGAAGTATGAAATTGCCCCCAAAACAGTGAATTGGGTGCAAAATTCAAAGTTCACTGATCGCTTCATAATTTCACCACAATATACTCTCAAGGAATGTAGGTCTCATGACCAGGTCACATTTTCGGATTTGGCGAAAGCCCTGGCGACCATCTTGCATCGAAGCATCGTATTATCACTTGTTGCTTGATACTTGGAATATGTATTATGTGAGGCATGGCAAAAAAGTGACTGAAACAGAATTTTTATAATTATCCAAATTAGGCCTCCACCAACCAATAAAGAACAGAACAATGGCGGGGCAGTGACGGATTAAAGTGGAAGGGGGGGGGGGGCATACAATTGAGCAATCTCTGATTGCTTCCTTCCTGTGTTTAGAAAGTGATCGCCTAACAGTATTTTCGTTATATTGGGATTACACTCTCTTCTAGTGCAGAAAATTGGTCGAGTCCCGAGCGGGATTCGAACCAACGACCCCCAGAGTAAAGCACCTAATCGCCAGCACTATATGTTGGCGATCTAAACCACTCGGCCAACGGTCCCCAGTGGGAGGCCCGTTGGCCGAGTGTTTTATATCGCCAGCACTATATATATATCGGCGATCTAAAAGCACTCGGCCAATGGGGCCTCGGTTCATACTCCATGTAAGATTCACGAGACAATGCATACAATAGCCCAGTCTGGGGACAACAATATGTCTCGAGCCTTTTCAGGTGCACAAACATTCGGACAATAGCTTCCTACATGAAGTATCTACCGGGGCCTCCCACTGGGGACCATTGGCCAAGTGGTTTAGATCGCCGACATATAGTGCTGGTGATTATGCCTTACTCTGGGGGTCGCTGGTTCGAATCCCGCTCGGGACTCGACCAATTTTCTGCACTAGAATCTGTGCTATACTAAGATAATGTAATCTCAAAATACAATTATTATCATGATCATACTTTACTTGTACAATTATTATGATTATTCTCTACATGCAGTGTGAAGAGTCCAGTGGACAAAATGGCCTTGGATGGGATAGAAAGTGTACACATTCACAACGGGACAGACTACCTTGGTGACAACAAAATCATTCGGTGGACAGAAGTCTTTTTCATACAGAGTGAGGACGCTGGCTCTGCGAAATGGGAGCCTATTGATTTGAGTCGACTGGCAGAGACGTTAGCGCGAGCTGGCTGCATCGCCCTTACGCCTCACCTTGACAAACTTAAAGAGGCCTCCCTGACCAAATTAGGCCTTCGTGCTACGATCGACTCAGAAAGTGTAAGTATAACTAATTTATACTTCTCAGTCGATTATCAACATTTTCTGCCCATCAGTGCTCGAAAAATATGGCCGCCAACTCGCCATTGGTGACGAAAAACAGACAAATTGTTCAAGAACTCCCCAAGTTGTGAGTATATTATTGGTACTCAACAGGGTTAATCACTGAAGTGAGCTAAGTCTGGCAAACAGGTCTCATTTGCGAGTCATCGTCAACCGAATTTGCACAGGAAATTGAGATTCCTTTCATGCCTGAAGTTAGGCTTGGACATGCATAGCAGCGAAAAACAACTTTCAGCTAGAGGGCACTTTCATAGCCGGATTTCTGCTGAATGTTGTCGGCCATCAGTAATGCATATAATTACATCAAATTTACCAGCCCAAACTGTGTCACCTCCATCTAAAATGAGAAGTAGCCTCTAATAGTCTAACGATGATTTGAAGCGATAGAAATAGCTTCATCTATGATAGAACAATCAGCCCACTTCTAAACTTAAAACCAGTTAATTAATTTACTGAGAGAAGTCCACATGGTTGGCAATGGATCGAGACTGTATGACGAGAGATTATTCTTTTGTACAATACACGCTGTATGCCTCGGTGAGTAAAAGAAATATTCACTTGCCCCTGCCATTGTGGCAACTAAATTATTGTCTTCACTCACCAAATGGCGACTCCATGAAAATCTAATTTTCGAGCACTGTCCATCTGTCAACGTTATAACTCTTAAGAGATTTCCGAATTCTTATACCTCATAAATATTCTAGGTGTTCTGGTATTTCATTGGTCTAACTTTAGCCAGCGACGGGTCAATATTTATCACTCACTGACCCAGCTCATGTATTTGTCAGGCAAAGCACTCGAGGTCAGGAGTCAATATTGTGATCTGCGACTTCGGTCCTGTCTGCTCTACCAAATCTGGCCTCAGGTTTCATGATATTGACTCTTGTCACAAGTTTAACGATAAGATGTGTTTAATGTAGCCGGCCATATACCATTAGCGTAGTGGTAGCCTAGCTATAGCTAAGATGACCGAATTGTACCTATTATCACCCTACGGTCAGACTGAGAATACTCGGGGGTATTGTTATCAAGTACAGATGTCTGTCCGTACATCTGTCAGTCACAGTGATCGAGGATCCCTAACTTACATTTCCGTAGAGCAAGATTGACTCATTTCTTCCAGGTCACCGGGTCAAAGTAGGTTATTACTTGTCACCAATTCCTTTATCACCATATTTTTAGAATGTTGAAACCCCATTGCAAACCAAACATACCCAAGACATGCTGTATCAAAATCAGTGAACATATTTTTATTTATTTTTCCAGGTTGGATACGAGGTTGGTGCGAATGGCGAGAAGCTGCCGGACTTCTATATGAATGATTTGGACAATGAACTGATTCCTGTTATACATAATGCCGCCTCTCAAAACCAGGAAGGGCCAATCATTCTTGAGCTCATCTTTCATATCCTCGATTAAAACCTCGGCAACAAATGCAGCTGATCGGAAAGCGAGTCAAATTAAAGAACCTGTCAAAAATTGTCAAATTATGGACAAGTGCATTTTGCAGGAATATAGTATATCCTGTTCTATTTTAAAAAAACGAATTCATTTGTATATAATTCATGATGGTAGCAATGTGTTATTCAATTTTATGTGCTGTCATAGTGTACATTATGACATGAAGGTGTCCGATGTAATATTATAATTAAGTAATTATATCTATATTAGAGGAAACTTCATGTGATGTTTGTAGGCCTTCTGTATGTTTCAGGGTTTTCTATAATTTCTAAATTTTAGGGCAAATTCTCCTATGATTTCTATTTCCCATAAAAAATTTCATCAATTTTCTGATTGAAGCTGGATATGCACCTTTAGGAGGATCGCGGAGCAAACATTTGCTCAGTAACCTACCCGTATCTTCTTACTGTGAATATATACCTGTGGTGTTTATCAATAGGAAAACTTGAAAAAAATTGGGTAGTTTTCATTTTAGATATTACTCTGCTTTCTTGCCAATCTTAATAGGGTCCACAATTTGGCGATAAAATACAAAATATGACTTTTCTTCATACATGTAGCAATGATGGTGAATGCGAACATTGGGAGCAAGCTCGATTTTTTTATTTACGGAAATGCCAAGAGAACAGAGTACATACATTTTCCTGGTCAGCTGAGCCACTCGAAAACCTGCATTCTGTCTACATTCTTACTAATCATAGCAAAATTTATCTTCACGCAGACCCGGCTTTTTGTTGTGCTCCTCTTGTATCCATTGCATTGTGACCTAATTCTCTCATTTACACATATTAAGAGTGTCCCATGTTTTGTAGAGAGGTTTGTATGGGTGGGTATGGAGAGATCCTAAAGGATTTGTGAAGAGCCTGATAGTGTAGATCCTGAGGTTTGTATGGGTGGATATGGGGAGATCCTAAAGGACTTGTGAAGATCCTGAAACCTGAAGAGTATAAGATCCTGAGATTTGTATGGATGGGTATGGGGAGATCCTAAACATGCTAAAAGATTTGTGAAGATCCTGAAACATGAAGAGAATACGATCCTGAGGTTTGTATGTGTGGGTATGGGGAGATCCTGAAGGATTTGGGAAGATCCTGAAACATGGAGGGTATAAGATCCTGGAAACATGGAGGGTTTTGGACGATCAGAGGAAATGGAAAGATCCTGAATTGTGGAGGGTTTGGGAAGATCTTGGCACACAGAGTATTGCAGAAGATCTTGAAACCTCAGGAGGGTTTGTGAAGATCTATAAACTTTGAGCATTTGAAGAGATCCTAAAAAAATATCCATGGCAGGTTGGGAAAGTTCTGAGATATGGAGTGTTTTGAAGTTTGTCATATCACAATGGTTTGGGGAGATCCTTAAGGATCAGGACAGTTAATGAAGATCCTGAACATAGAGGGTTGGAAGATTCTGAAATAGGAGGGTTTGAGCAGGTTTTAAAACTTGGAGATCCTAGAATGAGGAGGGTTTTGGAAGATCCTAGATTGAAGAAGCTTTTGGAAGATCCTAGAATAAAGAGGGTTTTGGAAGATCCTATATTAACATAATTAAGGAGGGTTTGGAGAGAAATGTAGTGGCTTTGGACAGATCTTTATGACATGGGCATTTATATACCTATGGCATATAAAGATGACATGAATGATTTAGTTACGGAAGGTCCTAAAACATGGAGGTTTGAGGGTGGATTTGTTTTATGGCGTGAAGCTGGGAAAGAGAAACAACTTTTGTTTGTTAACTGAGGTTTGAATTGTTAAGATAGATGACACACAGGCCCTGTTTAGAATATCTTAACTCAGATACATTTATATATATGTAAACTATATGGTTCTGGTGTCTACAAGCCATTCTCGGCTTGGATAAATGATATGAGATATATCTTATATATGCTAATTATTATATCTATGTAATATTCAGGATCAAAGTACAGTAAGTATTAGAATGTTGAATATATGAAGTCTGAAATGTATACTGAACATGCTATTTTACATAAATTTGATTATATATTGCATATGTATATAGACAACTGGAACAAACTCACCAATATTAATACTAATGTAAATATAGAAAATCACATATGATAAATATGGAGTAGCTACATGTTGTTCCATCACAGCTATTTATACAGTTCAATTATTATGGATCATACGTGTTGGCGTGTGTGTTTGATCAATGTGTATAACTTTGGTTTCAAGTGCTCCTATAGCAAACTGATGCAAACGCGGTAATCAGAGATCTGTGGTTGATTGTTGTTATTTTATGTACCTTTATGTATAATAGAATTTGGAATAGGGTAATTAACCTGTAATAATTATCATTTCAGTCCTAGATTCAATCACATCATACAAGAGAAGAATAGCTTGTGCTGCTTTAACATAATTCACATCTAATCAGCGCTACATTCTGGTTTAAGACTTTCAGCATTTAATTTGATTTACAAGATGTTAATAAGAAAAATGTCCTGCATTGTAACATGTCTTAGGTTATCCATCTTCACACACAAGTCGACTTCTCCCTTCATGCTTCAAATTATTCTTGATTGATCAGCCCACCGGCTCTGTTCAAAAGAACTTATCAACAGACACGAAACGTCATTGACCTCAAATCCATTTGAATTTCGAAGTGTGCCGTATGAGTGGGTTGATGATTAACTGTCATATGTATCTGGCCACACCTACAATCATATTAGGAGGATGACATAACTACTGAGAGAATACGTCACCCTACACACCGTCATTGGGTATCTTCTGATTGGCTCATCTCTGTGAAATGTACACCTCAGATTTGAACGCATTCTGTGATCTGATCCATCAATGCTGATTCGAAGTGTTAATGGAGAAGTCGACGTTTCAGACTGGTCTTTAACTGATTTAGAGTGTGGTACTTGTGTAAGTGTATGTTATATTGAAGGTAACGATGTGAATATAATATAATGTAATAAAGTTTTTCCCCAACATTTCACTTGTATTCTGTCTCGGAGGATTCAGAGATCTTCACGATCCGTTTTGATGTCAGAATTGACAATCGACATAATTTGAGCATCCTGCACTGTCTGCAGGATGTCCTGACAAGAATGGAATAGATTTGTGATAATGTTGCATCGTGATGAGGTTAATCACTCCATAATAAGAGCACAACTTTTGACTGCTGTGCTCTACAATCACATTAATACCGGTACCATTGAAGTTGTTAAAGGCTAGCAGCATGAAATCTACATTCAAACTGCAATTTCAACTTGAAAAAAGAGGTCAAGATCGGTCATTTTCAATAGGCTTCTGACCCTTCACCAGATGCATATGTGGTATGAATTTACAATACCTGGCTATAATCGTTCTTGAGATATCGTGTACACAGATGGATGGATGGACGGACAGACAGACGATGCTGACTACCAAATACCCTATGCACACTTTGCATGAGAAGCTGAATGAAGAACAATTAGTCAATATTTCGTTCTACGAAAAATGACATCAAATTGGATTTTTTGATGTTATGAAACAGATGTGTTGCAAAACATATTAAAGCTGTAACCTCTGACATGTGACGTCAGAGTCTGATTATGATCACATCGTATAATAACTACTAGTCGGATGTCCTTTTGTGATGCACGTTGCACAACAAATGGGTATGACCACACCATCAACAAAGGCTTTACGTTACAAATTTGTAATGTAGTTGGCGTTACAATGGAAATGTCGCCTCGAACGACAAACGATCGTAATCAGACTCTGTGACGTCATGAGTCAGCAGGTCACAGCCTTCGTTTCCAAACAGTCATGGAAAAGCAGTGTTTCAAGTTCGTTTATTTTTTACTTCGATCTTCCCCCGAAATAGTAAACCACTTTTAAATGTGTCAAATACAATCTCTTACAATAATTTAACATGAAAAAATATGGAATGTGGGGACCATTTAATAGAACCTTTAAAATTAAAGTGGTAAAACCAGAAGCAAGGTATAAATCTAGGATTTACAAGTTTAACTTGAACATGAACTTGCAGAAGTACCACAGTTACACTTTATATATAAGAGATTATTGTTAGATCAAACTATGACAAACTCACTAATAATTCAATCCACTTCACTTGATTAGTCAATTCAAATTTTCAAAAAGAAATCCTGTCTTTTCATTGGTTGGTGTTTACTATACATGTAGATACTGGATATACATGTTTGTGTTTTAACAAAATGGCTGCACAGCATAAATGGATGACCTAGATTAATTAATATGGGCATACAATATGGTGATAACAATTTTTTGTCTCACTTTATTCACTAAACTTACAAGTAATTGGGAGTTCTTTTGTACAATAAAGCTGTAGATTTGTTTTGCTGTGTAATGCTGTCATTAGTCCTGTCTAATTCTTACTTATCCAGGTTTCATTAAACGAGATCGTATAATACGATAGCGATTTCTGTCCATCTGTTAACTTTCATGTTTGTGCGATATCTTCAGTACTTCCGGGTCAAGAATTGGAACCAAACATTGGGTACACATTACCTGTGGGGCGAAGAGGCGGCCTAAATCACTTTGAGGTCAAAGGTCAAGGTCACTGGCTGAAAAAACAGTAAATCAGTGAAAATTGTTATGTTTTTGCTAAAAGGATAGCTCAGTGCCTATTTCTGTTAGGATTAGCTATAGGTTTTCCAAATTCAGACCATCTAAAACTGAAGATGAACCAGTTTATTGAAGATGACTAACTATGACCTGTTTTCTGTGGTTCAAATTTGATTTTCACAATATGGTATGAAGGATCATAGCTAGACTCAAAAATTTGTCATTTTGGTTCATGTCCGGCTTGAGTGCCAAAAAAAGGATTGACCTTGATCAGCCTGTTGCAAATTACTGAAAATTTGGCGTTAAAAATAGGTTAAACCATCGACCATTCATCCAAATTAAAATCCTGCATGGTCTAATCGCTCCATGGTCTAGTTAATATACATGCCTTTCCAGAAGAGGCAATACTCCTGTGAGATATTCCAGACACCATGGTCAAAACATGATCAAATGTGATTAACTTTCATCATGGTCTGTCAACATTTTATTCACAGTCAACCATTGTCAAACATGATATATAGCTCACCATGAAACCACGGTCGACCTTTCACAGGGGTACTGTTAGCCAGAAGATGTAAATAAACATCAACAAGCAGCCAGGCAAATGGTAGCTAAATAATATATAGCCCTCTAGTATGAGGTATACTAGAGGGCTATATATTATTTAGCTAAGCAAATGGCAGCGATAGTTTAGAGAGTGGTGTTGGTGTCGGGCATGGATAGATCAGTGAAATTTTATAGAAATCCTTTTCCTTATTTCATCCAACTCCAGTCCTTCTGCAGGTAAGTGAGGTCGAATACACTGACATCGTGGACCACCTTTAAAGTTTCAGTGCCAGGCTTGTTGGATGTTAGATGAATAGGTGTATTTTTACCTGCGGCACGTAGGTCTACAAGAGGCTCACGTTCTTCTTCTTCTTGTGACTTTTTGAAATGCGCTAAGAGAGTGTGGTCTCTGCCACACTTTTCTTTTCAACCTCCGATCTCACATGACAAACCCTGTCTTCAGGCACGTTTGAATCCATTTGCAACTATATTCGGTGGAATGAATTATTGCTTCGTTGATTTTCGTTCAGACTTCAATTCTCTTACGTCAGTCGATCGTCACATCTGTCACTGTCTTCAGATATTACCATTTTCATTGAACAGTATGCACATGTATATACACTTCAAGATCCTTGGATTTGTTATATACCAAGGAAGATGAGCTGCAACCTTGTCAGTGGTTCAGCTAATTTGCATACAGTCCGGCGATTGTCTTAGAAAGTAGAAAAATAAATTTACTACTTCTAGTAATCTTAAATTGGTGAAGAAGTATAACAAGTAACGCATTATCATTATGATTAACATTGAATAATACTTGGTATCAAATTATAGATCATGCATCATAAAAACAAACGCAACAATTACGTTTCAGAAGTAACAACTCAACAACTTTCACCGAATAAAGATGTTTAACTTTACCCCCAAGCAATTCGCATATATGGAAATATGTTTTGAAAGGAAGAATAGCTTAACCCTCTGTGGGAATCGAAACAATGACCCTCCAATCCCTGGACTTGCATTTACTGTCTTAGCTATACCGACTCATTGATAATACTCAAAACTGACTTTTGGCGCAACTGGTTTTATAATACATAAATGACTATGTTGTATTTAATGAGTCGGACAACCCTATGCGCGAACAATACATCATAGTTGTGCAGTTATATTGTGTACTTTCGGTTACAAGCATGAAATTTGGCACATAGCTATTTTGAATGATCCTCTTTCGGAACACAGTCTCTCTATCCTCATTCTCGGAAGCCAGGGCCTTACTTCGTTGGTATTGATGTTCCCCTCCTCTGCGGCACTCAGAATCCCTTTAGATTAGCATTAATCACTCCCGTAAATTCAATACTTATGTGTATCAGCAGACAATGGGCAGAAACATATTGCATTTGACATCATTCGCTCAAGTCCGAGCCCATTTCTGCTAGAATTTACTGGTTCTACACTTCACAATTTACGTTACTTTGTCAATCAGTTTTACGAATGAAATTACGTCATATATTAGCAGATACTGACCATAAAAGCGATCTATTTGACCTCGTCAACAAAAGCTAGGACCTTGATTTCCTTGAGAGTTTTTTTAGTTTTATTTTGATACTTAGATACCTTTCATATTGACTTGGTCATTTTCGCGAATGCAATAATTTGATGTACCAAAAGATAACGAGAATTCGACACGATTCTCTTATACACACAGACCTTGTTTAGTTAACTAACCCTGAAATTTCGCACTTAAATCACCTTCAGAGTGACTTAATGACAAACATATTCGCGAATTGATTATAGGGAGATATCCTTAGATACTGACAAGAAATGTTTCTTATTTGCAGAATTGGATTTTTAAAAAAGAGAAATTAATAAAATTATCAACCTTCGAAAAGGCTTGGCCGAACATGTCGGATGAGGTGATATCTCCTAAGGATGAAATAAGTAATTATTTGTATAGAAGGAGCAAACCATGTCTTGGTATTGTAAAGGTATTTAGTTTGCAGATGATGACGCACATAAATGCAGAAACTTAATTTATTATTCTAATCGAATATCATTGAAATTATAAATTATCATAAATTCATTGAAAATTAAGTTTGAAGGAAATATAAATTTTCCATTTTGCTCGGCAATTTATCGAGAAAGGAGACTGAAGAGTGTAGATGTTCGCGCTATGACTCAATCCTTGAAATTTGTTTGGATTTCCAAATATTTGAAAGCCTTTTTCATTTGCAAAAATCAACGGCTGAACCGAATGTTTTGAAACTTGGAATACACGATACTTGTACCAAGACATTGCCAAAACGATCATTGTGACTTCGTCTGTCAATTCCGTATAGACGGCACGGACCAGTCAAAATCGTCGGATTTTGAACGGGGAAAGTGAATATATATATATATATATGGTATCAAACCTATTAAGCAATTCCTACAATTGTGGGTTAGAAGTTGAAAATTACTTCCCTTGGCATGAAAACACTTGCAGATGGCGCTTTTTTTCTACAATTACCACTACCTCCGCTGATATGTCTTTCACTGTATTATTGACACTGCCGCAGGTTTTGACTACAATGTAGTCATTTCTCACTTGTTTCTTCAAATAGATTTTGTTTTAAACTCTTTCCTTTATATTTATTAATGTTCATGGTTGTAAAATCAGTGTGCGTGTTCATCTGCCACCGCCAGCTATGGTGTTTTCGAATCTCTTGTCAGGGTTGCCATGCATGATCGCGGTAAACAAGTGATCTGATTGGTCAGTATATGCAGGTTGTTTTTGTTGGACATGATACAGTGCCCAAGTGTACCAGGGGTATCTGGAATAGAGATAAGATATCCTTGGTTTTAGCGAGGATGGCTTACATGATGCCCGTAATCACCATATTTAAATGTTGGCATCAGGTGGCACCAACTGTAGGTGCAAGTGGGCAAAACGCAATCCCAAGTGATATATCATATGAGGCTTGGTATCTGCATTGAGAATAATCTGATAAGGGGTTCTCAAGTTATTGCCCGGAAACTAAATTTAGATTTTGCCACCAGGTAGCACCACCTGTAAGCATAAGTGGGCGAAACGCAATCCCAAGCAACATCTCCTGTCATCGTATATGCATACCGAATTTGAGAAGAATCAGATGAGCACTTCCAAAGTTATTGCTCAAAAACAAGTGTCAGATTTTGCCACCAGGTGGTGCCATCTGTAGGCAGAAGCGGGCGAAACACATTCCCAAGCGGCATCTGATGACACGGTATCTGCATACCAAATTTGAAAAGAATCTGTCTGATGAACGGTTCTCAATTTAGTTATTGCCCGGAAACCAAATTTACAATTTGCCACAAGGTGATGCCACCTGTATGCGCAAGTGGGCGAAACTCAATCACAAGCAACATCTCATGACATGGTAAATGCATACCGAATTTGAGAAGAATCCGATAAGCGGTTCTGAAGTTATTACCCGGGAAGGTAGGGTATTTTGGAGGAATCCGACAAAGAGTTTCAAAGTTATACCGTTTGCATCACTGATGGATGGAACGCAACCCAGAGGCGCCATCTTCAGACAGATATCGCTGAAACGCAATACCAATTCTCTTAAACACAACGGAAGTAACAGCGGCTCTAAACAAAGGATCAGCTGTTCTATCAATTACAGTGCCGTGATCGCCACCCGCGTAACTGGGGGATTTTAACCTAGGCCTCAATGGAGCGTAACACGTTTTTCCTAAAAATCTTCTCTCATACTTGAGATAAATTTCTACAACTTGGCGAAGTAAAAGATAGTACATCCGTTCAAATTATGTGTTAAAATCAGAGCTGAACTAGCCTTTTTCGAAGTTTTTTCCATTTACTTATGTGTTAAAATTAGGCTTTTCAGAGGGAGGAAAATCCCCCAGTGACGTCATTGTATCATAGAGAATCGACGTCTTGTCACAATTCATGCGTTTGCTGAATTTCGGAAGAATACAATGAAGTGTTTGGAAGTTATCTCTTGCGAAGAATTTGAACGGACATTCCCAAAAAGATGGAACGAAACCCAATGGCGCTACTTTCAGGCAGATGTTACTGAAACGCAATACCAATCGACGTCTTGTCGCAAGGGATGCGTATGCGGAATTTCCAAAGAATCTGACAAAACGTTTAGAAGTTATCGCTTGCGAAAAGTTTGAACGAACATTCACAGAAAGATGAAACTAAATCCAATGGTGCCACCTTCAAGGAGAAGTTGCTGAAATGCAATACCAACCGGCATCTTGTCGCAAAGAATGCGTATGCGGAATTTCGGAAGAATCTGACAAAGCTTTTGGAAGTTATCGCTTGCGAAGAATTTGAACGGACATCAACGGACGCAAAGAAGCGAGACCCATTTTAAAGGGCAGACCCGTCATGTAAGACAAATTCAATCGGCAACACTTTGCGTGCAATATGCTTGGCCCTTTTCACTCCTTGGTTGAATGGTTCCCCACATGTAGTCACCTATTGTATGTGTCTTACATGACGGATAGTCCCCGTTTCAACAAACGTAATTGTGTGCATGATCACTCGCTTGGGACGCCGGTTATGGGATTTTTTTGGCGAGATGTATATATACCTTGAATGTGTCATATTCACTCACCTACTCCCTTGAATGTGTCATGCGTGGTGTCCTATAGTACTGGCTAAGTTGCTTAGAATGGGACTGGGATTTGACACCATAGCTGATCTGCGACATCTATGATCTTCTTGCGCTGACTGCGACATCATCAGTAGTAGAAGCTACAGGGTGAACGAGGCAATCGCAGTGGCACGGCCTGTTACGTATTTGTCCAATATGGCCGTGTTAGAATAAACCCAAACGAAATACAAACAATAAGCAATATTGCCTCCTCTATGGGAAGTGCAGATACTGGTGGGTGTGCAACTCTAGATGGGGGGAGGAGAACGGAAGAAGTACACTCCATAAGCCTATAGTACACTAGCTCATAGGGGCAGGCATGGTTCTATTGAGCTCTTGTTGGGTACAGAATAAGTGCCGTTGTGCTTTCGGTTACATCATCGACGCGCGTGCGCACTTGCTAGAGAAAGAAGAGGAGTGAGGAAGACGAGTAGCAAAGAGGAACAAGAGGAGGAAGAGGCAGCGGAGTGATCATTTAACGTCGTATGTAATAGATGAGTGAGCACCATGTTGAGTGTGTGTACGTTCTGTTAGAGAACCTCTCGTATGTAGCTTTCGTAGTCCTACTCTCTCACTTTAGCACAGCCAAGAGATACAGCCAATGAGTCTCGTTGACCTACAAGGGATTGACCTAGGTTATTGTGCACACTCCAGCTCATGGAAGAATATAAGCTCATCAGACAACTTATTGTATTGTAAGAGGTGACTAACTGTGGTTCCCAGATGTGAAAAGTAATAGGACCCAATCGCGGTGATGTGACTGAAACATTGCTGAAAGTGACATTAAATCATACTCTCACTGACTCCAACAGAGCACCGTGCCCAGACTCTGAATCTAAATGTAATACTGTTGGGGTGAGCCTTAAAACTTGACGCCATTTGCTAGAAATATCAGTAGAACCCCTCTAGGGCATCCTACTTTGTTCAGCGGCATCTACCAATCACATGATTCCCGCCGCTTGGACAGTCCAGTTTTCCTCCGGGCAGGAAAGCTACGTAACGTCTATGCAAATTTCTGAACGGATGAAAATATTTCATTGGACTTACCTGTTCCTGCCCTACACGCCTTTAGGATTGGCTCGTATGGTTATTCATACATTTCACACATATGTGTCCTCATTTATTTACCAATTATCTCGCCAATATTCGCTGCAATTGTTGAAATATCAAATGTACAGTTGAATTGCCAGTTATGGGACCGAACAAAGGGGATATACATGTACCAACAAAACTACCCGTGCACAGAATCTGCTGACCCTGCAAGAGGCATTGCAGACCTTTATGGCAACGCTGGTGGAGACATTATACTTTAACCTCTCTCGCAGCCTTCAACTGACACAACTGTTTACGGAGTGAACCCCATGGTCCAGAGCATATGATTAGCTACCTCTATGTATGGATCATTCTGACCATGATCGATAATCATTTTTTGTCAGGTGGCGGCTTCCGTCTTGTTCTTCGCATGGGCGGGCTTCATGCATCATGTGGGACTTTATTCAGGTCTGAACATGAATAAATATACGTAGATAGTAAATCGGATACCAGATTTCTAGTGCAAATGTGTGTTGTACATTTACCGCCCTTACGGACAGGCTACACGCTATGTGATCTTGAAAGAACTTCTCTGGGGAATGTTCGACAGTATGTAGAATTCCATACACAGGCAAACCGTCACCAACCAATACCACTCAGTAACTGGTTGGCTACTGGTTGGTGGGGAACTGATTGGTACTGGTAGAAAAGGTCCCCTTGCGGTACCGTTCGGTCTTCAACTGATCAGTACCTACCGGTAACCAACCGGGTACTGATTGGTCACCCATTGGTTCCTATGAATTTTCTACTGATTGGCTACCATGCAGTTACCAATCAGTTACCAATCAGTTTCCGCCATGTTACCATCTCAATTTTCCACACTTGGTACCTGTTGGTAACAATGCAGTAACACTTCAGTACCAGCTCAGTTACAGCTTGGTTACAGCTCAGTTACTGAACGGCTACCAACCAATTTCTGCTTACCTGCCAGTACCTCTTGGTACTGGTAGGTACTGGTAGGAAAGGTCCCCTCGTGGTACTGTTCAGTTGTCAAGTTGGTCACCAATCAGTAACTGAACAGTACCAACCGGTCACCAATCAGTTACCACACATTTCATTTATGGTATAAATATTGGTCACCAACCAGTAACTGATCAGTAGCCTTCAAGTCAGAACTGCATGGTACTGCAAAGTTGGGATCGTTGTGGCTACGACTTGGTTACCAATCAGTTACTGGTAGGTAACTAGAAAGAACCTGGCATATACTACCAAGTGGTGACTGATTGGTAACTGCACGGTACTGTTCAGTCAGGACTTCATGGTACCAATCCTGAACTTTCCGTGCAGTACCAACAAGTTACCTGGAGGTTACCAACAGGAAACTGAACGGTACCAATTGGTACAGAACTGAACGGTACTGAACGGTGAAAGTTTGCCTGTGTATGGATAAATAATATACACTGGAAATTACGCGAGACAATGTAAGCGAACACACAGAATATTTGCAATCATACATGCCTAGTATGATGAGCACTTTTAACTGGAACCTCAATGTATAGTGATAATATTGATAACAACACGTTATTAAATCTAGCTAGTATAGATGATCGGAATATTCTAGGACGATTCCGGCCTCTTGTAAAATTTGGTCACCAATTATGGGCTCTGTACTCCCTAGTGTGTTGACAACTACACACTGGGCAGATCTGATGGGGTCCAGCAGCTAAGTTCGGGAATATAAGAATTTCTGTGTCTGAGTCTGAACACCAAGTGACGATGTACGTTTGTCAGAGTCGTCTTAGTCAGGATGCAAGTCCTTGGTGACTAAGTTATATGTATGATAAATCAGCACTCTTATTCATGCTTTTGTTTCATTTCAGGATCATGTCTGACAGTGATAAGCATGGAAGAGCCTCTCCATCCTTTCGTTCCAAATGCCATCAATAGTCGGTCAAGGGGACCGCTGGAAACGCATGCTCAAAATGCTCGCAATACACCGATGTGTATAGGTGCTCGATGTGTTCGACTTGACAAGGGGAAGTCTTGCAACACTGGTTGATTGTAGGGGCTCGGGCTTTGGCGGCGCTACTGATCACAAACACGGCCGACTCTGTCCCGACACCGGTTACGGAAACTTAACCCTAAACCCGTAATGCGGTTTGTACCTGAGCCAGAGTTTGATGTTCGCTTTTATTGAGAGGGGTAGCAATTCCAGAACATATTAGGCAGACGACAGGCAGTGGGGACCCTATTGAGGTTTCCCAGTCTCCGCCAGAGTTCTACCATTGTATGCAGTTGGCGACTGCAACAGGGCTTGATTTACTATTCGCGTCATAGCCAGGGTGCAACTAGTCCAACATAGGCTCTTTCTGGCTGAGTTTAGACCTGCAGCAAAGAGCATTCGCCGAATCTTTTGAATTTGCCCTTCGGGAAGGACGAGTTATTAGTTGACGGACTCAAGTCTTACGCTGCTGGAGGATCATGTAGATGATAAGGAGTCCATGAGTAGTAGGTAAAGGCTAAATTGGCGCACATTGACCTCAGAAATTTGCATAATTGAGGAGGAAATTAGGAGGTGACAGCCAATCAGAAGCGAGTAAAATTTGACCTCAGAAATTTGCATATGACGTCACAGGGGTCACTGAGTGCAAGTGTGGGTGGTGGTGGTGGTGGGTTTAAGATGGCGGCCTGTGGGTGGTGGTGGTGGTGGGTTTAAGATGGCGGCCTGTGGGTGGTGGTAGTGGTGGGTTTAAGATGGCGGCCTGTGGGAGGTGGTGGTGGTGGGTTTAAGATGGCGGCGCAAGGGAGCAAACGAGGCGGTGGGGAGGTCACGGGGAGAAAAAACCCTCACATTACCCTAAAAAAAACCTCTAAGCCATATAATAATAATAAACATAATCTATAGGTGTTGTACCATGTTAATAGCATCAGTCTAGCATCTGTACCACCCTAGGGTCGAGCGTTTATTGTCCCGTGTATCTCCGCAGAAAATCAACAAACAAAATGGCGGCTCCAGGATGGTGTGGGGACGCCCTTTCCACATCACGGCGTCGATCATAGCGCCATCTGCACACACTGACGCAAGGGAGACAACTCGTGTGGCCCAAGGATATGGAAATAGCCGTTTTGGAGCTAGGGGAGTTACTACTGGTCCAGTGGGGTCGAGTTATGTATCAATGTGAAGCCTATGTGAGGGGGCATCTGATGGGCTGGATGTGGGGTTGAGCTAGCGTCATTCTGCGCATGCGCGGTGGCCCAAGGGTATGGAAATAGCCGTGTTGGAGCTAGGGGAGTTACTACTGGTCCAGTGGGGTCGAGTGAGGTATCAAAGTGAAGCCTAGGTGAAGGGGCATCTGATGGGCTGGGTGTGGGGTTGAACTAGCGTCATTCTGCGCATGCGCGGTGGCCCAAGGGTATGGAAATAGACGTTTCGGGATCTAGGGGAGCCACTATTGGTCCAGTGGGGTCATATGAGGTATCCATGTGAAGCATTCGTGAAGGGGCATCTCACTGGACTAGTGGGTTGACATAGCGTCATTCTGCGCATGCGCGGTGGCCCAAGGGTATGAAAATAGCCGTGTTGGGAGCTAGCGAAGCCAATAATGGTCCGATGGGGTCATATGAGGTATCAAAGTGAAGCATTCGTGAAGGGGCATCTCACTGGACTAGTGGGTTGACATAGCGTCATTCTGCGCATGCGCGGTGGCCCAAGGGTATGAAAATAGCCGTGTTGGGAGCTAGCGAAGCCAATAATGGTCCGATGGGGTCGTATGAGGTATCAAAGTGAAGCCTAGGTGAGGGGGTTACACTAGGGTGTCGTATCCATTCTGCTGCGCAGGTCACGTGGGGGTTGTGACGTCACTTCCGGTTGGGGTAAATGGGGCGTGACCTTGGGTACATGTCTAGACTTGTTTGTGTGTGTTGATGTACTGGGGTTTTTTTCCCCCCACAATGGCGTTCACCTTCGGACGTGGTTTGGTGGGTCTGCGCACAGACGTCACTTCCGGTTTTCACTAAAACTACCTCCAAACCCAGAAGAGTTCCAACGTTCAACCCTCCGGGGTGTTTTCCCGCCCCGGCGCCCCGCAGCGCGCGCGGGTTCTCCGGCTGCAGCGCGCGCGCGTCATCCCCGGCAGTGCCCGCGCGCGCGCGGGTCAAAAGGTCACCTCCAGGTCAGACGGTCCAATATGAATAACGACAAGTTCAGCAATGTTCATACAGTTTATTATCCCCAATGTTACATCATACCCAGGCTGGGGGAGCCGCCCTGGGTATGTTTAGTATGTTCACAGCAAAACAAAATTGAAATATAAAACACCATGTTTTAACGCAGCGTCACATTTAATGTTTACTGAGCTCAAGTCAATGATCAGCATGTAGACATAGAGAGTATGTACGACATGTTATGGTATTCATCAGTGCACGAGTGACGCATTCAACCCATGGCTGTGGTGAATCACCTTGGTAAGGAAAAATGTAACATTGGTCACCCTCTTCACTGTCCACTTGGTGTTGGGTCGTTGTTGTTGGGCCCATCCCAAGACATCCAATTGTTCCACTTGGTCCAGCATCATCTCTAGTGACCTCCGGTCAATGATGGTAAACGGTTGGTCGTACACTGGGTGGAGGGCACTGGAATAGAAATTGCGCAATTCACCCGTCACCTTATGGCATAAGATGTACCCAAATGCTACATTTAATGTGAAGGCCGTAGGTTGGTCATTGAAGATGGTTTCCACGTAGCTGCGTAGACGGGTGAGCTTGGTCAGTGGAAAATTGTAGATATCTTGAATAGGGCGATGACGGTGGAAACAGTGCCGTGTCATGGTCCAATGGCGCCGAGAGATGTCACTCTCTGGATCATATTCGGGAAAGAGATCGCTAGAAACATTTATGGGCTCGTCCAGAAAATGTTCGATGTATGGCGTATGACTCGAAACCGTAACGGTGGGGTCCGGTTGGAAATCCAGGCTCTTCCCAACTGTGGGTATAGGCGGGCTCTCCGTCATCGCATCACCAGTGGCGTTCGTCTTCCCGGGCTTATCTTCACTGGGTCTGACCTTCCGCGGCTCCTCTTCAGTAGGAAGTTGTCGCCAAAACCGTGGAGACAGGGCATGAATCAAACGCTGATGCCGTCTCAACTGACTGCGTCGTTTGAAGAGTTGACCACAATCCTTACATTGTTCCGTCG
>JAVTVY010021793.1:0-90238 GCA_036873755.1 Hanleya hanleyi
GTGAATATCTTGGTGGTTGACAGAGTGTCTGATGAAACGGCCAGGCCGCTTCCCTTTTATAGCACGCTAGCTGGTATCATGTTCGGGCACCTCCGTGTCTCTTCGGATGTAAAAGTCCCCGGATGTAAAAGTGCCCGGATGTTTACGAATGTTCCACCATTCCGGACTTCTATCAGGTCCATGTCCAGAAGCTCTCATGTCCTGCATGTGAATAGTCATATTGTGTGTGTATGCATGTGTGTATGCGTGTGTGTGTGTGTGTGTGTGTGTATAGGCTTGTGTGTGTGTGTGCGTGTATGCAAGTGTGTGTATGCGTCTGTGTATGCGAGCGTTTGTGTGCGTATGCAAATGTGTGTTTGCGTGTGTGTGTGTATGTGTGTGCGTGTGTGTGGATAGGTGGTTGTGAGTGTGTGTGTGCGTGTGCGTGCATGTGCGTATGTATGTGTGTGTATGTATGCCTCTGTGTGTGTGTGTGTATGTGTGTGCTTGCGAGTGTTTTTCTTGGATCGGAGCTCTTGGAGCTCAAAGCCTGTGGAGCTCAGAGGTCGGAAGTGACATTTGCATATGACCTCTGTGAGGTCACTTCCGCTTTCGTTCACGTGACCGGAAGTGACCTTTGACTCCAAGAGCTCCGATCCAAGAAACACACTCGCAAGCACACACATACACACACACACACAGAGGCATACATGCACACACATACATACGCACATGCACGCACACGCACACACACACTCACAACCACCTACCCACACACACGCACACACATACACACACACACACGCAAACACACATTTGCATACGCACACAAACGCTCGCATACACAGACGCATACACACACTTGCATACACGCACGCACACACACAAGCCTATACACACACACGCACACACACACACACACACACACGCATACACACATGCATACACACACAATATGACTATTCACATGCAGGACATGAGAGCTTCTGGACATGGACCTGATAGAAGTCCGGAATGGTGGAACATTCGTAAACATTCGGGCACTTTTACATCCGGGACTTTTTCATCCGAAGAGACACGGAAGTGCCTGAACATGATATCAGCTAGCGTGCTATAAAAGGGAAGCGGTCTGGCCGTTTCATCAGACACTCTGTCAACCACCAAGATGTTCACTTGTACTACGTGTTCGAAATCATTCACTCGTCTGCATGACTTGCGCCGCCATGAGGCTACCAAGCACGAAGGAACCGCCCGGTATAACTGTACGATATGTACACTGTCGTTTCAGCGCCCGGATCATTTACAGCGCCACACACGTGCACGCCATGAAGTACCCAAGCGTCCATGCGAAGAATGTGGTCGGCTTTTCAAACTGACCAGTCAGTTGCTGCGACACCAACGCACACGACACCCTGTTCCGCAGCCACGTTTGCAGATAGAAGAGCCCGTAGGCATCAATATCGAAACAGGGGGAACTCCCACCCATCGCACGAGGGCCGATGATGATGTCGCCCTAATTCAACAGTCAAATTCCGACGACAAGACCTTGGGCCAGATTTTGTACGACGTGGAGGGCAAAGTACACTTCGTGGACGAAGCCATAAATGTTCCCAGCGATCTGTTACACGAAGAACATCCAGTGAGTGACATTTATCGGCGCCATTGGCCCATGATCCGGCACTGTTTCTACCGCCATCGCCCTATTCAAGATATCTACAATTTCCGACTGACCGACCCTGCCCCTTTACGTAGCTACGTAGAAGCCATCTTCAAAGATCAAACTACGGCCTTCAAATTGAATCTGGCGTTTGGTTATGTGCTGCAGCATAAAGAGACAGTCCAAGTCCGATATTTTTACCCGAGCAGTAACATCCAGGTATTTGACCAACCGTTTACCATCATTAACCGAGTGTCGCTAGAGACGATGCTGGAGAAACTGAACACCGTGGATCCCTTGGAATGGGCCTGGTTGCAACGCCCCAACACCAAGTGGACAGTGGACAGTGTGACCAATGTTACGTTCTTCGTGACCAAGCTGACCGACCAACCCATCGGGTGAATGTATTCACCCAGGCACTGATAGATACTCAGAATGCACAAGCAACTATCTGAGGATATGTTGCCTCAACGGTATCCTGGGCTGCCCGATGATGATTAGAATAAACGGTTCAAAGCGAACATGGCCGAAGATGGAACTTTCTGAAATGAAGACTTCTGATTGGACAAGAATACATCTAACGGACAGGAACGAATATGACAGATGCAAATGGTGGCCTCTGATTGGACAAGTCTTCTTGAATTGTAGCACCAAGTGGATAGTGGAGATAATGACCAATGTTGCGTTCTTCGTGGTTAAACTGACCACCACCTCCATCGGATGAAAGTATTCACCCATGCACTGATAGATACTCAGAATGCGCAAACAACTATCTGAGGATATGTTGCCTCAACGGTATCCTGGCCTGCCCGACGATGATTAGAATAAACGGTTCAGATGGCACTTTCTGAAATGGAGACTTCTGATTGGACAAGAATACATCTAACGGACAGGAACGAATATGAAACATGCAAATGGTGGCCTCTGATTGGATAAGAATCTTCTTGAATTGTAAATATACCCAACGCGGCTCCCCCAGCGTGGGTATGATGTAACATTGGGGAAAATAAACTATATGAAAAAAACTTCTTGTTGTTGTTGTTCTCTCATGTGTCATCCTTGTTGTTGTTGCTGTTGTTGTTCTCTCTCTGGTCTATATCATGGCGTTATGTTAGAGTGTTAAGGTGTAACGACGGGCGTTGACGGGCATCACTGCATTTCGAAGAATTAGTGACAATTCCATGGAATATCAGAGCTTCTGAGCTATTTCACCAGGGCGTTGAAGCATTAAGAATGGTGTTGGTGGGCGTTGCTACAAGATGACACCTCACACGGTCCATTTGGACCGCGGATGGTCCATCTCTACACCAAATACCTTCCTGCACTGCCCCAAAAGGCCCACTTTCGCTACAACTTGTACTAATGACGTCATCGATGACGTCACAGATGCTGTAAATATCCCTGAAATCGGGGTCTATACTCCGAGAGCTACAACATGACACATCCCATGACGCATTCGCAACGCGGATGGTCCATCTCTACACCAAATACCTTCCTGCACTGCCCCAAAAGGCTCACTTTCGCTAATACTCCTACTGATGACGTCATCGATGACGTCACAGGTGACGGGAACATCCCTCAATTCGGATTGTACACCCCGAGAACTACAAAATGACACCTCCCAGGACGCATTCAGACCAAGGATGGTCCATCTCGACCCCAAATACCTTCCTTCACTGCCCCAAAATGGCCACTTTACTTACTACAACCACGCGCGCTGCGCCCGGAGAACCCGCGTTCGCGCGCGCGCGCTGCGTGCTGGGGCGGGCCAGGCCGGTGAAAAAGTCCCGGAGGTTGAACATTGGAACTCTTCTGGGTTTGGAGGATGAACATACGGACGTCTAAGGGGAAAAATTGGAACTCTTCTATGTTTGGAGGTAGTTTTTAGTGAAAACCCGGAAGTGACGTCACAACCCACGTGACCTGCGTATATACTCCTGTAAAATAGAGCCGATTTTATTTCTTTGGAGGGGCAAGGTCAATAGGACTTGCGCTTTTTATACTACTAAAATGTGAAGTAGATTACATCTTACATAGGCCTTAAGGCCGTGATATGCATATGAAGTATTCTGGGGCATGGTCAGTACTTCCCAATTTCCCCTTTGTCCACTACTCGCCGATTTTTTTGATTTTTTTTATTATTATTTATTTATTTATTTATTTATTTATTTCCTCGAGAGCTTTAAAATAAGACCTCACTCTACCCAATCGGGCCACTAGTGCTCCACCTAGACTCCAACATGTCCACCCCGTATGGATTTATACATACATTGGGCTAATATCCCAGTATATGAGTGTCTATGGGTGTATATGCATCTATTTACAAGCCTAGCCGGTACTTAAAAAAACATTTCATAGCTCATAGTAAAATCCATAAAAAAAAACTCCACCACCCAAAACACGCAAAAAAGATAGAAATGTGCGAATCAGGGAGATTACCTTTGCCTACAAGAGAAATTGGCCTAGTCTGAGTTGTCTCCCTTGCATCAAAGCGTCTAGATGGGGCTGTGGTTTGAAATGTACGATTATCCGGGGAAGCCGGGGAAATTGACCTTGGGTAGCCATTTTTCTTAGCGTTTGTTACATAAAACAGACCTGTACGGAATATTTCCACTCTTTTAAACCATCCACACCCAACAAAATTATATCAAACTAATTCATGCATTCAAATGTAAGTGATTCATATACCGCGGAAGACCACATGAAGGTCCCCACCGATGACGTTCGATGAACGTTCGTGATTTTTCTTTGCTGGTGCAAACTGGACAATAAATGCTCGACACTGAGGTGGCACTGTATCATAGACTGGTCGCAATATATGTATATTGGTGTCCATGTGTTGAACTATTTGGTGTAAAATGTCTGTGGAGCGGACACAAAACTAGACATTTTTTTTCAGGCATATTTTCTCATCGCATGGGCGGAAACAACTGCCGAAACAAATATTACCTCAAAGGCAGCAAACCAGTTAGCAATGTAAGCCTGAACAATTATATTTTCAATGAATACAAGGTTGTGTTGAGAAATATATCTCAAAATATGATTAATTAATGATTTTCCATCATGACAAACGAACACCCGACCGGCTTCCAACAAATATGGCGGCGGGTATTCGAAGCTCGAAGTCAGAAAATTGCCAAACTTCAAAAATTCAGATCTCATCAACCAGAACGTCTTATGTGCTCACAGTTATTGACTATATCGTAAAATATGTATACTTGCTAACCTTAGTTGGGTTCGTGATGAAATAATTTAGAAATAAGTAATTCGAGCACTTTTTGTGACATAGCAAAACGAAGATGACAGCCGTTTCCCTTTTCGCTGCGATGGTTTACACGAAAAACCGGCTCAGTTATAAAAATCCATATCTCCGTAAATATGAAATGTCCAAACTTTTTACGTCAAGACAATATTCTCTTATATGTGTACTTCCTATTTCCCGCAGGAATTTATGCAATATAAATTCTTTCCGCAATAAACTTACAATTTACTGGTAATGGTAACGAAATTCTCCGTCTCAATTTGAGCTTCTTGTACGGCGGCGGAACGCCAAGATCAAAGAGCGCGTGCTGCAACGTAGCAGATCACGTGAGGGTCTAAATATAGATCGTTTGTTTACATATATCAGCTGATCGTGTCTGATATATAACAAACAATACCTTATAACAACAGTACTTTCCGTAATATCTGAATAGTTGATACTCGACCAAGAATTAATTATGACAGAAAAATTATCTTAGATAAGTTTTCGCCCTATTCATAGAAGTATTATTTCCGTCACATCAATTTCTGTCACAGTACTTTTTCAAAAATTTCACCAATTCGCTCCGGGCAAGCCCCTGTGCTGGTTCAATAATTTCAGTCCGTTATGCCGCCATCTTAAACCCACCACCCACCCACCCACCACCACAGCCGCCATCTTAAACCCACCACCCACCCATCCACCACCACAGCCGCCATCTTAAACCCACCACCCACCCATCCACCACCACAGCCGCCATCTTAAACCCACCACCCACCCATCCACCACCACAGCCGCCATCTTAAACCCACCACCCACCCATCCACCACCACAGCCGCCATCTTAAACCCACCACCCACCCATCCACCACCACAGCCGCCATCTTAAACCCACCACCCACCCATCCACCACCACAGCCGCCATCTTAAACCCACCACCCACCCATCCACCACAGCCGCCATCTTAAACCCACCACCCACCCATCCACCACAGCCGCCATCTTAAACCCACCACCCACCCATCCACCACAGCCGCCATCTTAAACCCACCACCCACCCATCCACCACCACACATGACCCCATGTGACACAATACTCGCTTTTGATTGGCTGATTGGTCTTTCTGCCGGAACTATGCACTCATTGACCTTTTGTCACCCTCCCGTGACCTCCCTAATATGCAAATTTCTGAGGTCAATCGACCTCCAAATACTCTTTGTATACTACTTCGACAATTATGCAAATGTGAGAAAAGGTAATCCCCCTCTAGCTCAATATAAACTAGCTCATATATCAACACTGATTTGATAGGACCCGTTACGTCATAAAACAATCAGAAATTTAAGATAATGTTTAGTCACAAGCAGAAGATAATACTAATTATTTCGAAGTGAATTATTGGTGTTTTCGGTGTATTACCTGGCTCAGTGGCTATTTATTTGACGTTTAGACAAAATCAAGAACGTGAGATAATTTTAGAAATTAGCAGTGAATAACTTCGACTAATATAGGATACAAATCCCAAGGGGCACCCAAGTTGATGCACCTCATCAAAGGGCATTTCTGAAAGATTGGTCATAACACCTTTTATTTTGTGTGTAGCGAGGTCACTTGGACCCGATGAGGTTTTTTTAACTATGGATCACTGGTGTAAATATGATCAATAGGCATGAAATCATCTTACTATTCCAAGAAATGACAAACTATGCTTACATTTATGATAGAGTTGAGTCATATTTGCCCGTTGTCGTTAGCTAAGATTCATAGCGTCTCCCTTCCCTCACCGCTATGCCGACGACAAATACATTTCCCTGGTGGTAATTCAAACATCTCCATGGCGCACTCATTATTACCTTTGCGCTCTATTGGACCTTCATTAACTTGAGAAAAAGGGCCGCCATGAATAAAAATACCATAATCGATGTTGTGATCATCCCCTGTATACACGGGGTCTATTATGACGGAAATGCCCATCTTCTTGACCCTCGATTTCAGGTGATTTTGGGGCTCCATAAGGATAATTTTAACGTCTGTACCGGTAATTAATTTTGGACCGACGAATGGTCATTTAGTCTGCCATTTCTGTATTTTTATTCATGGCGGCCCATTTTCTCAAGTTAATGAAGGTCCAATAGGGCGCAAAGGTAATAATAAGTGCGCCATGGAGATGTTCGAGTTACCACCAGGGAAATGTATTTGTCGGCGGCATAGCGGTGAGGGAAGGGAGACGCTATGAATCTTAGCTACGTTGTCGTCCGCTTAAGTTCTTATACCCTTTATCGCATTTTGGTTGAGGTTAATTAGTTATAGTTTAGATCACTACCAAGCTGGTGCATGTAGATCGCTGTATACTGTCTACTGTATACTGTATACTGTCTACTGTATACTGTATACTGTCTACTGTCTACTGTATACTGTATACTGTCTACTGTATACTGTCTACTGTATACTGTATACTGTCTACTGTATACTGTCTACTGTATACTGTATACTGTCTACTGTCTACTGTATACTGTCTACTGTATACTGTATACTGTCTACTGTCTACTGTATACTGTATACTGTCTACTGTATACTGTATACTGTCTACTGTATACTGTATACTGTCTACTGTATACTGTATACTGTCTACTGTATACTGTATACTGTCTACTGTATACTGTATACTGTCTGGCAATCAGCTCAAATAAAAGGACAGACCCCGAAGACATGACCGAATCATGCTTCTAGTCCTGTATTACCTTTGCTACAGGATAATATTTCTCAATTACTTTATCTTAGTCCAGTTGTGGTATGACTTAACCCTCTCAAGACAAAACACAGAAACATTGTCGAACAGAAAACAACTTTAGGCCATTTTAATCTCCAGCAATAGATAGCTACCTGGAATAGCGATACACGGCTTAAAACTAGCCCTAGGGCTTCCTCCGATGAACTGAGAAGTGAGCGATTTTCGGCTTTTAAAGAATCCTACATGTATGTCTCTAGCCAGATGACATTCCTTGGCCTGTGATCGTTTGGGGTTAATCTTTAAAACGAACACAGTTCAAGGTCAGTTGGAAGGTAGCTTCCGAGGTGCTTCCATGAATGTTCGCCTATACTGAACAGGGGCATAGAGGATGATCCATTCCGTCTGACTAAGGCATTTGTATGAAGAAATGTAATACTTTTTCCCCCAAAGCGGGGAGGGGGGGGGGGCGGGGGGCTCATTGCAGATTCAGACTACATATGATGCAACGCATGCATATCGCCAGTTTAAATGTTTTCATCATTATCCATGTAAGAAATAGTCCGGGTAGACAAATACGATCACCATATACTTGTGTTTCAAAACTGTATATAATACATACACTTGTACACTGTTGGAACTATTTTGTCTGCAGATCCACAGTTCATACAGACGCTGGTGGCGGAGAAACCCGCTCGTGCTGTGTGTGCCCCGGTTCTCTGCAGAATGTTCTGCTGCGAAAATGGCTGGCAGACCAATAATGAAGGCTGTGAAAAATATGCGCCTGCAACTGAAATTGAAAAGAAAGCTCTTGATTTGAAAGTTGAAAGCAGTTTAATCAAAATCTGTAATCTACCGAATAAATCTATGGAACTATAAAAGTTGGATAATCATCAATTTTTGTCATTACACTGTCTTCTGCGACTGGCTGAAGTAAACTATTCAGTTCAATCTTTCAATGCGTTAATCGTTTCTTTCTCATGTTAAAGAATCCTAGCTATCAACGTTTACGTCTAACGAAAATGCCCCGGTCCTGCATTTTGTCCGTGACCTGTATTGTATTCCTATGTGCTGATGAAGTCAGTATACCACTTGCAACGGTGTCTACCAGCCCGGACCATTTCAGATGTGAGTTACCCGCCCCCCCCCCCCAAACCCAACCACCCCCCCTACCCAACCACCCCCACCCCTAGTGTTGGCTGATTTGTAGAATGTGTACCAACTTTAGTGGCACTATTTTACAAGGTAGTCTAACAGTCCAGTTACCTTTGTTGTGGATTTTGGAGCTGATGGTTTCATCATGTAGGTGATGTTGTCTTGTATTATGTGAGTAGTAGGGGAAAAGCAAATCTCGTAGCTTTTTAAGCGCGGGAAGTGAGCGCATATGGAGTCGTGGAGCTGACGTCACGTCTGGGTCAAAGGAAACTCCCGGGCTCAAGGGTTACTTCCGGGTCATATCCGTGTCACGGGACTTCCGGTGTCAATCTGGGCATGCTCAGTTGAGCAATAGTAGGAAAAAAAACATTTGGTTGGACTTTTGGGAAGAGGTGGGCCATCCGTTGTTCGTGTGGGTCGAGTGAGGTATCCGTTTGAAGCTCTCGTGGGGTAGCATCCGACTGGGATGGTGCTTAGTGAAAGTAAGGCTATGGCGCTCATGCGCAGTCGGGGAATTCTTGGGAAAAGGGTATTTGGTTTAGGAATATTTGGGCGGTCAATTCTTTTCTTGTGGATTTTATTATGGGGCCTGGGTACTTGTTTCATGCCGTAGAGTACGATAGAAGGGGTCCTGTGGCCATGGGTTGACTTTCACTGGAAAATTATCTTGCGCATGTGCAGCACGCAGGCAGGAATAAGTCATAAAAATGAGAATTTTGTCGTTGTTGAGATTGTGTAGTCTCTCAATTTCGGAAAAAAGCGCCAAATCAAAGACAGTAATCCAGTTGTCGCTTAGTAGTAGAGAAAGCAGAAACCCGGTATATTTATCCTATGATCTCTGTGGAAAGTTTTACAGTAACTGCTCAATGACCTATCTTAACGCCTTAACGGCGTAGCATAACAGATTTTTACCTTTTGCGAGAGATTATACCCTGGTATTATATAATACTAACGCGTCGACGGGGTGTATGTATCAATTCATTCACACCATGGAATAAAACATGTTGGTACTTGCTTGTTCCCGTTGATGTAATGCTTCGCTGGGACATTGTACAGGGGTTTTGCTATAAAAAGACATGTCTTGTTTGTAGATCATGACGCCATCGCTCTACTCCGGGACATCGTACGGGGGTGTTGCTAGGAAAAATACTGTTTTGCAGGTCATCGCTCTATATGTCAGGGTGAATTTTTCGGGGTATTTTCTGGGAAAATCCCTGTTCTATTTATAGATCATCTCACGTAAAGCGAGACAGGGGTGTGAAACCCGATGAGGTGTAGTAGAGAAAGGGCACTTTCGACGGTGTCGACTATGCCCCAGTCAATTCAAGATTATTTGCATAGCGATACACGCAGCAAGTGAAGGGAAATCGCCACGCAACGCCTGAGCACATATCTTAACGCCTTAACGCCGTCTCAACGCCTTGATGCCATGGTACAAACAGATGAGAGAAAGAAAGATCAACACGTTCACAAGTTTTCATATAGTTTATTCTCCCGGATGTTAAATCATATCCAAGCTGAGGGAGCCGCGTTGGGTGTGTCTGCAATTCAAATATGCTCTTGTCCAATCAGAAGCCGCCATTTAGTGCTGCATCTGTCATATTTGTTCTGGTCCGTCAAATGTATTCTCGGTCGCTCTTGTCCAATCAGAATCCTCCATTTGATGTTGCATCTGTCCTATTCATTATTGCCCATTAGATGTATTCTCGGCCGCTCTTGTCCAATCAGAAGCCTCCATTTGGTGTTGAATCTGTCATATTTGTTATTGTCCATTAGATGTATTCTCGGCCGCTCTTGTCCAATCAGAAGCCTCCATTTGGTGTTGCATCTATCATATTCGTTCTTGTCCATTATATGTATTCTCGGCCGCTCTTGTCCAATCAGAAGCCTCCATTTGGTGTTGCATCTGTCATATTTGTTATTGTCCATTAGATGTATTCTCGGTCGCTCTTGTCCAATCAGAAGCCTCCATTTTTGCGTTGCATCTATCATATTCGTTCTTGTCCATTATTTGTATTCTCGGCCGTAAGGTCAGAATGGCGTGTTTTTTATTGCAAGTTGCGTCAATCTGCGCATGCGCAGTTGAGTGTAGTAAGTAAATTGGTCATTTTGGGGGTGCGTGGAGGTGTGTTTGGGGTAGAGATGGACCACTATTGGTTCGAATGTGTCTAGGGAAGTGTTCTTGTCCAATCAGAAGCCCCCATGGTTACATGATTTACAACAGGTAAATGACCAAACACAGTAGGTCAAATTTCGTCACCAAAGGCATCAATAAGGTGCTAGTACATAACGGGAAGGAAGGTAAACGGTATATAAGAGATAAATGTGAAAAAGTGTTTAGATTTAAAGTTTGGGGGTTTTTTGTGGTACTGTGCGCACAATTTAGTATGGTCTGATTATTGTTGTCTTTCTATATACTCAACGAGTATGCCCAATACACACCAGCCTTGATAGGATCGGTTATCGTCGTTCGTTCACCATCAGACATATGTGCCCACCATATGTGACCAATGAGGCCGCATCACTTTGTCGATGTTATGGTGTATTTGGTATGGTGCGGCAATTAGTTTATTACGGTAATATCGCATATTTGACAAGATAATCAGTTATATTCAAGAGATCAGGAGGAGTTTGGATTAGGTGATAGAGCATGCGCAGTACAAATATGACAAAGCGTTAAAACACACCCGGCCAGGTGTGAAATCAGCCTAGACTATTAATGTTGGGATGAGCTGTTTCTTAACACACTCTGTGAAGATTGACTTGTGGTTACGTGAATTAGATTGAAAGTGACGAACCGAGACTGTGTATATTTGTGATTACGATGTCTTAATAATCCTCCATGTTGAATTAACAACAGTGAAATAGGAGCAAACAAATTTGAAGTGCTGAATTGTGTAACACAAAACATTCAGCGACATTTTGGGCGAACCTTCAGCATGAACGTACTTCGGAGGATAAACTTAAGAAAATCCATTCAATTCATGTTGTTAATACTAATGGTAAGTCAATAAAGCATTCAATGTCACCGTGAAAGCCTCTATCTGTTGACATTGTCAGTAGAGATAAAGCAAATCCTACGGTGGCCCATAGGGAACATCGTTTTCTTCTTCAGTTTTTTAGTTGTATTACTTTTATGAATTTCTTGGGGATTTTCTCCATTTTTCGTCGAATTTCTTCAAACAGATTTTTGGTGATCACATAGTTTCTATAGATTTTTGTCATTCCTAGTAACGTCTTCATAAATGTCTTTATCATTTTTCACCGAAAACCAAAACAAACCTCTTGTAAAGGTTTCCACCGCGGTGTAAAGGATTCATGACGATTTTACTAGGGATGACAGAAATCTAAAGAAATTATGTGATAACCTAGAATCTGTTTGTAGGAAATCGACGAAAAATGGAGAAAATCCCAAGAAAAAACAGAAAAAGTAATTAAAATGTGAAACAAATCAGAAAAAAATCGATGTCTCCTATGGGCCACCGCAGGATTGGGACATGTCAGATATACCGTCTTTCTATGGATCTACTTCTTCGTGAGAATCTCTCATCTGTTGTCCTATTTATAATCAGGAGTTATAAGTAACGCAAAAGGCCGAATCTAATCATTGCATACAGGAATACTTACATAGACTTATCCGTAAAACATGAAGCTCCTCATTCTTGCTATCCTTGTGGCGGCCGCCTCTGGTAAGTATATTGGATACAAGAAGTAGAATAGTGATAACGCTTTAAAATTGTCAGCTTCAATACCGTAATTTTTAGATGTTTCTGCCATTTTTAGGTCTAACAAATCATTTCGTCTGGTCATAGAAACCCGACAATGTGGAGCGGTGACGTGGCTTTATGCTTTTTTGTGTTATTCCTTAGAAAACGCCAGATTTGGGAGAATTAATGTGTAAAATCACAATTGTACATTTGTATGTGCCACTCTATGTACACGCCTTCTACCCGAAACTTTCATTTTTTAGCAATATTTCAACAGCTGACACCTTAACATCACAATGCTGATCAATTAAAGATCGGCTAATGATACCTTGGCCATGCCACTTCTGCAAAATCTAATTTTACTGTGCCGCCGGGGTTTTTGCCCTTTTTGCTTTTACCCAAATCGCGGTTTTTAATTTATTTTTACTGTTGTTTAACCTCAGATATTTTAGCTCAGATATATTAGCGTTGCATATATTGTAATTCTGAGCATAGATACCGTTTGTATTGTATTGCATTATTACGAGAGGTAACTTGGCCGATTTACTTTTTTCTTCTTTGAAAAAAAAACAAACAAAAACATTGTCCATGCGCATGGTTCAGAACTGCGCGACCTGACCAGAAACAAAAAAATAATGCTTTGGCCTTCGGGTGGGGTAATAATGGCTAATACCGATACCGCATTGATTTCAGGTCTTCATCCCTCACCATATCTAGGTTACCAGTCTCAATATGTGTGCATGATGAAAAGATAAAGTTCGACGATTCACAATCACGACTTTTTATCAAGTCGAATACTATGATACGAAGATAAGCCAGAATACAGAATGCTGGAGGAACAACCATTCCATACCCACTGCCTATTATAATAACGTCATTTTTTTTCAGCTGCTAATCTGGACGCCGCTATTTGTGGACCGGTGTGTATGATATTCTGTCCATTTGGCAACGTTTTGAATGAGCAAGGATGTCCCACATGCCAGTGTAACTCAAGTAAGCAGTCAATCCGTAACTTTCACAAAATTCATATTAATCCTTCAACAAAGAGCTGCGTCGATAGCATCAGCAGGTGCACTGAGACGAGGTTGGCTTAGCGGTGCGTTCACTCTGTCTCTTCCCTTTTTCTTTCACCTGGTTCGGGATTTTCAACTATATTTGCACACTGGGCCTATTTTCTCTCACGAGGTATACTTTTCGTGAATCACGTGACTTTCCATGGGCTTTACAAGTACACAGATGTTCAGGCTAGAAATACCTTGTGTTCAATCAACTTATCGCCCCGAGTTGGACAACTTGAACATCCGGTCTTGCTACGTGAACACATGTGTACTTGAACCAGACTGTAGGCATATGTATATTATCTGCTTCAAGAGAAACAAATCTATTAGGAATATCAACTTTGTTTGACAACACACATAAATGACATGAAATCGAGCCAAGATTGGGTCCTGTGACTCGTGTATCCCCATGAGAATATGCTTGCAAAACGATATACGGCAGACACACAGACCAATTTAATGATGAGATGAGTGATTTGCATATTAGCAGCTGAAGTTGTTGACTTGAAACGGGAGTTGTCTCCTTTTTCCCGACTCCATCTGGATAGTGAGAGCCTATAGAGCCATTGTGTAAGTTAGTTACTGCCTCCGTCTTCGGGTTTCGAGCTGTTCTATCACACGCGCACTTGCAAATTGTGCATCCGGGTCGCTTCGCGACCTCGGCATACAATTTCCCCTGATACATTTTGAATCCCTCTGCCTCATGCGGTAACTATTACATAATATGTGGAAATATGCTAAATGTGGATCAGATAATCTCACTATCCCTTACGAATTGAAAGTATACCCGCAGTAGAATGGAAGAACAGTGGCAGTAGCAACTGAAAGTATAAAGGCAGTATGATAGAAGTATATACTTCTAGCATACTTCCATGAGATTCTTTTTTTTTCACGACAATTGGTTGTATGTTAGACTGAATTTTGTGAGTTGTAGAAGTGTTGTAGAAGTATGGTGGCAATATGCTGACATTATGTTAATTAAGCTGCTGTAACCCTTCACAGAAGTATACAGGCAGTATGGTAGAAGTAGAGTGGGAGTATGCTTGGAGTATAGTGGCAGCAGACAGGCTGAAGTATAACAGCAGTATAAGGTTGCCCCATATACCAGGTGTGGCCTAAATCAAAATGGTATACTGTACAAGCATCCTCCTTCTAGCAAAATTGACACATGCATGTATCATACACACATGAATGGTGTATATTACTACATTATAACATGGACATATGATGTAGTTTAACATGGTATACATGTTTTGGGGTGTAATTAAACTGACTGCCCTAGCTGACAATTACGTTATATTCTCACCATGTTAAATTTTAGATCAGGCATGCCATAATGTTGGCCTGTAATGTTGGGAAAATATGCACTGTTGAAAAATATGGGAAATGGAATGAAAGGGGAATTCTTCCCATTGGCATCTAACATATTAATGTTACTAACATGCATCAGTTTATGAACAAAGCTGTACAGAGAAAAGAGGCATACCGCATAGATCTGCTCTCCATGTGCCATGTACAGCAACTGTGTACTCACTGGAGAGAATTTCAGTTGACCTATTTTTCAAATAAATGATCAATTCCTATCCCAGCATTCCTCTCACTGAAGTATAGCAGCAGTATAGTTTCAAGACCGAAGCCTTTTTTGGTAAGGACAAGTTGTAGAAGTATAACAGCAGTGTACACAGCAAATGGCTAAAGTTGTAGCAGTATAACAGCAGTGCACACCTGATGTCTTCAAATTTGCTAAAAGTATTTGCAGTATACCGGTACCAGAAGTGTAGAATTCGTATTTTATGTGATCAAGTTGTAGAAGTATGGCAGCAGTACACAAAGCAAGAATGTAAGTGCCAGAAGTATAGTGGCAGTATAAAGAAAAGAGCTGAAATTGCACAGAGTTTCAGAAGTATGACCGCAGTAGAGGGGAGGTCTGTGGAAGTATAGTGGCAGTGTATACATCAGCAGAAGTTTATACTGCTCTTCCGTAAGGGGTATTCCCAGAAAGGACCAGTAGGCTAACATTGATGATAATTTTGGCAACTTCAGGTAAAAAATTATCCTAAATATATTCTAGGCTAAAGAGATAGGGAAGAGAGAGGATCAACGAACTGCAGGTCGAATCACGTTTCAGTGGACCTACCGGTTCTCAAGCTCTACCAGGCATTCTTTACGTTCTGCTTCGTGCCTCTCCATGCAGCTCTGTAAGGGTCTCACGGACTTTACCGGAGTTGACACAAGGTCATCTGTTGCCACAGTTAACGAACATGACGACCGTAGTAGTATATAAAGGGGAAATTGGGTCCGATTTTGCCGCAGATGGCCACCAAGGGGCGCCACATGAGCGGAGCAATGCGGAGCTCTCGCCCAATCAGAAGCCGTCAAAGCGATGACGTCATCGATGACGTCACAGAGCTCTCGTCCAATCAGAACACGTCAAATCTTCGGCAATGTCCGGTAATGTTCGGTCATCTCCGGCAATGTTCGACCCTCTCCGGAACAATAGACAGCCTTTATCCGCCCTTCCGCAGCATCAATGGCCTGTACAGGGTCCCCGACAATATCCCCATCTATTTGCCCATGTTAAATGGCAAGTGGGGAACCCTTGGTTTCACCCTACAATGAAAGGGTCCCAGTGGGAATTGAACCCGAGTCGTTTTATCAAGAGGCAGACACGTTATCCATTAGGCTACGACTCATATCATGCAAACCAACGTTGAAAATAGCATATATATGTCTACTACCAATGTTAATGTATACGGGGAATACTTAAATAGACGTTTTGTAACCTAGGGGAGCCCCTAGTGGACCGATTGGGTCGAGTGAGGTATCAAAGTGAAGCATTCGTGAAGGGGCATCTGATGGGCTGGGTGTGGGGTTGAAATATCGGCATTCTGCGCATGCGCGGTGGCCAAAGTGTATGAAAATAGCCGTTTTGGAGCTAGGGGAGCTCCTAGAGGTCCGATTGCATCGAGTGAGGTATCATTGTAAAGCATACGCGAGGGAGCATCCAGCGGGATGGGTGAAACGTGAAAGTGACGTCATTCTGCGCATGCGCAGTAGACAAAGGGTATGGAAATAGGGTTTTGGGGGTCTAGAGGGGTCCCTAGAGGTCCGATTGAATCGAGTGAGGTATCAATATGAAGCCTACGTGAGGGAGCATCCGACTGGATGGGTGTAATGTGGAACTGACGTCATTCTGAGCATGCGCAGTAGACAAAGGTTATGGAAATAGCCGTTTCGGTGTCTAGGGGAGCCCCTAGAGGTCCGATTGCATCGAGTGAGGTATCATTGTAAAGCATACGCGAGGGAGCATCCAGCGGAATGGCTGAAACGTGAAACTGACGTCATTCTGCGCATGCGCAGTAGACAAAGGGTATGGAAATAGCCGTTTCGGGGCCGAGGTGGGTCACTATTGGGCCGATTGCATCAAGTGAGGTATCATTGTAAAGCATACGCCAGGGAGTATCCAGCGGAATGGCTGAAACGTGAAAATGACGTCATTCTGCGCATGCGCAGTAGACAAAGGGTATGGAAATAGGGTTGTTGTGGTCTAGAGGGGCCACTATTCGTCCGATTGTGTCGAGTGAGGTATCAAAGTGAAGCATTCGTGAAGGGGCATCCGAAGAAAGGGGTGAGATGGGGAACTGACGTCATGCTGCGCATGCGCAGTAGACTATGAGAATGGCGATATACGTTTTGGGGTCTAGGTGGACCACTAGTGGTCCGATGGAGTCGAGTGAGGTATCAATGCAATGCATACATGGAGGAGCATGCGCCTGGACTAGTGTGTTGTTTGTTGTCAACGTTCTGCGCATGCGCAGACAGGGAATTGTGGGAAAATGGTATGGAAATAGACGTTTTGGGGTCTAGGCGGGCCACTAATGGTCCGATTGCATCAAGTGAGGTATCATTGTAAAGCATACACGAGGGAGCATCCAGTGGGATAGCTGAGACGCGAAACTGATGTCATTGTGCGCATGCGCAGTAGAGAGAGTGTATGGAAATAGACGTCTTGGGGTCGAGAGGGGCCACTATTGGGTCCATTGGATCGAGTCAGGTGTCAATGTGAAGCACTCGTGAGAGAGCATCCGACGGTATGGCTGAAACGTGGAACTCACGTCATTCTGCGCATGCGCAGTAGACAAAGTGTATGGACATAGACGTTCTGGGGTCTAGCTGGGCCACTATTAGCCCGATTGGGTCGAGTGAAGTGTCAATGTGAAGCATACGTGAGGGAGCATCCGACGGGATGGGTGTGACGTAGAACTGACGCCATTCTACGCATGCGCAGTAGAGAAAGTGTATGGACATAGACGTTTAGGGGACGAGAGGGGCCACTGGTGGTCCGATTGAGTCGTGAGAGGTATCATCTTGTAGCCCTCGGGGTGTAGCCCACGATTTGAGGGCTGTCCACGTCATCTGTGCGTCACTGTTGACGTCATCAGTGGGGAATAGTTGCGAAAGCGGAAGTTTCGGAGGTGCAATGGAGTGCGTTTGGAGTAGATAACGGCCTATTTTTCCATCCAGCTACCTGGTAGAGTTACCTGTGAGTGTGCGTGTATGCGTGCGTGAGTGAGTCAGTGAGTGTGAGTGAGTGAGTCAGTGAGTGAGTGAGTGAGTGAGTGGGTGAGTGAGTGTGAGTGAGTGAGTGAGTGAGTGAGTGAGTGAGTGAGTAACTGAATGAGTGACTGAGTGAGTGAGTGAGGCGGGCACAACGCCCGTGAGGCGTCCCGAACGCCCGTCTTAATGCATGGACGCACTAACGACGGTGAGTGAGTGAGTGAGTGAGTGAGTGAGTGAGTGAGTGAGTGAGTGAGTGAGTGAGTGAGTGAGTGAGTGAGTGAGTGAGTGAGTGTGTGAGTGTGTGCGCGTGTGTGAGTGAGTGAGTGAGTGAGTGAATGAGTGAGTGGGATCCGACTGGACTAATGTATCGTTCGTTTTCATCATTTTGCGCATGCGCAGTCTAGCCGTAGTATAGAAAGCCTCACGGGCGTTGTGCACGCCTCACTCAGTCACTCATTCAGTTACTCACTCACTCACTCACTCACTCACACTCACCCACTCACCCACTCACTCACTCACTCACTCACTCACTCACTCACTCACTCACTCACTCACACTCACTGACTCACTCACGCACGCATACACGCACACTCACAGGTAACTCTACCAGGTAGCTGGATGGAAAAATAGGCCGTTATCTACTCCAAACGCACTCCATTGCACCTCCGAAACTTCCGCTTTCGCTACTATTCCCCACTGATGACGTCAACAGTGACGCACAGATGACGTGGACAGCCCTCAAATCGTGGGCTACACCCCGAGGGCTACAAGATGATACCTCTCACGACTCAATCGGACCACCAGTGGCCCCTCTCGTCCTCTAAACGTCTATGTCCATACACTTTCTCTACTGCGCATGCGTAGAATGGCGTCAGTTCTACGTCACACCCATCCCGTCGGATGCTCCCTCACGTATGCTTCACATTGGCACTTCACTCGACCCAATCGGGCTAATAGTGGCCCAGCTAGACCCCAGAACGTCTATGTCCATACACTTTGTCTACTGAGCATGCGCAGAATGACGTGAGTTCCACGTTTCAGCCATACCGTCGGATGCTCTCTCACGAGTGCTTCACATTGACACCTGACTCGATCCAATGGGCCCAATAGTGGCCCCTCTCGACCCCAAGACGTCTATTTCCATACACTCTCTCTACTGCGCATGCGCACAATGACATCAGTTTCGCGTCTCAGCTATCCCACTGGATGCTCCCTCGTGTATGCTTTACAATGATACCTCACTTGATGCAATCGGACCATTAGTGGCCCGCCTAGACCCCAAAACGTCTATTTCCATACCATTTTCCCACAATTCCCTGTCTGCGCATGCGTAGAACGTTGAATACAAACAACACACTAGACCTGGCGCATGCTCCTCCATGTATGCATTGCATTGATACCTCACTCGACTCCATCGGACCACTAGTGGTCCACCTAGACCCCAAAACGTATATCGCCATTCCCATAGTCTATTGCGCATGCGCAGCATGACGTCAGTTCCACGTCTCATCCCTTTCTTCGGATGCCCCTTCACGAATGCTTCACTTTGATACCTCACTCGATACAATCGGACGAATAGTGGCCCCTCTAGACCACAAAAACCCTATTTCCATACCCTTTGTCTACTGCGCATGCGCAGAATGACGTCACTTTCACGTTTCAGCCATTCCCCTGGATACTCCCTGGCGTATGCTTTACAATGATACCTCACTTGATGCAATCGGACCTCTAGGGGCTCCCCTAGCTCCAAAACGGCTATTTTAATACCCTTTGTCTACTGCGCATGCGCAGCATGACGTCAGTTCCACATGACCCCCATCCAGTCGGATGCTCCCTCACGTAGGCTTCACATTGATACCTCACTCGATTCAATCGGACCACTAGGGGCTCCTCTAGACCCCCAAAACCCTATTTCCATAACCTTTGTCTACTGCGCATGCGCAGAATGACGTCAGTTTCACGTTTCAGCCATTCCGCTGGATGCTCCCTCGCGTATGCTTTACAATGATACCTCACTCGATGCAATCGGACCTCTAGGGGCTCCCCTAGACACCGAAACGGCTATTTCCATACCCTTTGTCTACTGCGCATGCGCAGAATGACGTCAGTTCCACATTATGCCCATCCAGTCGGATGCTCCCTCACGTAGGCTTCATATTGATACCTCACTCGATTCAATCGGACCTCTAGGGACCCCTCTAAACCCCAAAAACCCTATTTCCATACCCTTTGTCTACTGCGCATGCGCAGAATGACGTCACTTTCACGTTTCACCCATCTCGCTGGATGCTCCCTCGCGTATGCTTTACAATGATACCTCACTCGATGCAATCGGACCTCTAGGAGCTCCCCTAGCTCCAAAACGGCTATTTTCATACACTTTGGCCACCGCGCATGCACAGAATGCCGATATTTCAGCCCCACACCCAGCCCATCAGATGCCCCTTCACGAATGCTTCACTTTGATACCTCACTCGACCCAATCGGTCCACTAGGGGCTCCCCTAGGTTACACAACGTCTATTTAAGTATTCCCCGTATACATTAACATTGGTAGTAGACATATATATGCTATTTTCAACGTTGGTTTGCATGGTATGAGTCGTAGCCTAATGGATAACGTGTCTGCCTCTTGATAAAACGACTCGGGTTCAATTCCCACTGGGACCCTTTCATTGTAGAGTGAAACCGAGGGTTCCCCACTTGCCATTTAACATGGGCAAATATATGGGGATATTGTCGGGGACCCTGTACAGGCCATTGATGCTTCGGAAGGGCGGATAAAGGCTGTCTATTGTTCCGGAGAGGGTCGAACATTGCCGGAGATGACCGAACATTACCGGAGATTGCCGAAGATTTGACGTGTTCTGATTGGACGAGAGCTCTGTGACGTCATCGATGACGTCATCGCTTTGACGGCTTCTGATTGGACGAGAGCTCCGCATTGCTCCGCTCATGTGGCGCCCCCTGGTGGCCATCTGCGGCAAAATCGGACCCAATTTCCCCTTTATATACTACTGACCGTCTAACTGGGCGAATTAATATCAGCCGCTATTCACCGATATATATTTCCGCAACATATGTAGTTCTGAGGTGATGTGTCAAAACGCTGCCTTCAAACTGTGACACTGCCGTTTTGTAACACACTGAATATCCTTTAAGTATATTCCAAGATAACTATACGTTTTGCCATCAGTAAAACAGTAAGACAGAACAGTTCTTGGTTTTTGCAGGAATCCTGCAAAAGATGGCGAGACCCCTACAGGGGTAAATGAAGCGTAGCGCAAAGCACCCTGGGAGAGGATGACCGGTTGTATGAGCGCAGCTCCTTGTTAGAGCATTAAGTAGAATATTGTGGGGAAAAATTACGAACGTACCGGTAGTTCAATGTCAATTTGAAGAAAATCGATGACGGGTGAATAGATGCTTCAAACGAGCACATCAGTGAATATTCGCTTATATTCAACAGAGACACATAGGGGATATTCGCTTCTGTCTGACAGAGGCATTCATATGAAGATATGTAATATATTGCGCAATTAGACTACATATGATGTAATATATGCATATCGCTAGTGAAATGTTTTCATCTTTATCCATGTAAGAAATAGTCCGGCTAAGAATATAATGTCATTGTATAATTTTGTTTCAAAACAGCATATAATACATTACAATCTTGAAACTTTTTTATCTGCAGGTCCAAAATTCATAGAGACGCTGATAGCGGAGAAACCTGCTCGTGCTGTGTGTGCTCCGGTTCTCTGCAGAATGTTCTGTATCAATGGCTGGCAGACCAATGACGAAGGCTGTGAAATATGCGCCTGCAAGGGAAATTGAAAGATGAAAGCAGTATAATCACCATCTGTAATATACTGAATAAATATATGGCACTATAGAATGTAGTCATTATACTGTCATCCGCTTACGCTGCAGGATATATGCGGGATATCCATAGGATATGTTAAGTTAAGTTGGATATTCACGATATTATCATCACGATATGTTAAGGATATCTCAGCGCGTTTTTCGGCTATACGTCAGGATATATTAGGTAGGATGGAACGGTTAGATTTCAGCACTAACATCTCCAGATATCTCCCACTACAGTATCATCTATTAGGATCAATATAGACCACCCACCCACAGTTTCCTACCAGGCAATAGTAACACTTGTAGCTATGATCTGGGTATCCTTAAGGATATATGCCCCATTCAAGATAGGTCCACAACCCGGTTCACTTGCAGTTCCGGACCCAGGTACTTTCACCTTCTGCAGTGTCCTCTAAAGTGGATATACTTTATCAACGGGTCTCAGTTCTCCTCATTGAAAGGTGTAGGGATACACATCCTAGATGGGTTCAAGTATAACTAATCTCTGACAAGCACGTGTAATATATAATTCCGGAAGGATATACACTCAAACATTATCTTAGCATTGCCGGTACCATAGATCATGTTTCCCAGACACAGTATCCTGGAGGATATACTATCCCATTCCCCAAAGCCAAGAATAGGGCCACAAACCGGTCCACCTGCAGTTCCGGTAGGGACGTTCACCCTCTGCAGTATCCTCTGACCAACGTCTTATACTCCGAGTCTTCTTCATGAAAGACTTAGGGATACATATCCTTGATACCAGCAATACCAAGTATCCTTGAGTGATATTTATGGAGTTATTATCAAATTTGGCACATTCAGGATATATATCCTATAGAAAATAGAATACTAGGATATAGTATGCTGGGAGGAACGTACAAGGACCGTAACTTTATTGGCGTCCTGAGCATAGCTTAAGGATACATACATGTATCCTTGACATCAACAATAACATACACTCTGTACTAGAGAGGAATTGACACTGAAATTTGGCTTTATAGGATATTAGTATCCTAAAGGATACCTTTTATGCTATAGAACAGTCTACTTTGTGTAGGATACTAATCATGATGATACAGGATACGATTTGACGTAGGATATCTAGGATATATATCCTGTAGGATAGTGTACTATGGGATGTCAAGGATATATCCTATAGGATACTATTTTAGACATATTAGGATATCTATGATATATATCCTGTAGGATAGTGTACTATGGGATGTCAAGGATATATTCTATAGGATACCATTACAGAAGGTAATGGGTCACCCAGGATATATATCCTATAGGATATCATAATTATAGGATCCTAGTGGTCGTCCCCAGTATATCCTTAGTAGGATATTCCCTTTATTAGTCATCTCCAGTATTCATCTGTCACCCATGGTGACCCTACCTCGTCAGCAACAAGGGGCAAAATGCAAGAACATACTTACTCTCCGGTTTATATAGCCCGCCAGAGGTAAAACCACGTGTCTACAATACCTACGCTGATTGGCTGAGCCACCGAAAGCTGTCTGCAGCCGATTCAAGCCATGATCATAGTATCCACAAAAACATAATAAACTCATCAAATTTCCCTGAAACAACGCTAAATTTGCACTGAAATATTTACCGAGATAACAATAAAAATTATTACTGAAGTTTTTACACAGTTTACTGTCCAAATTTAAAGTCCAAAGTACGTCGGAGCGTCTAGAATGTAGCTTCGCAACATGGTCTCGTCAGGAGACAAGCATGATAAAAATTACCAGGCATCTACCAGGCAATCATGGAGTTACCACAAGCTAACAAGTATTTACTAAGTAAGCTGCCATTTGGTTCAATCAGATACCATGTTATTTTAAACAATTTAGTCGTTGTAAACACTACAACTGGTCAAAAAGAGACAGAGACACATGACAGTGTTGAAAACTGGACACGCGATAATGCATTTCATACAGGTACAAATCAGACATGTGGGGCAGACTGTAATAAACCTGTCAAACTTACGAACAACATTCAAATAAACATTTAGCAGTCAGACAATTTCTCCAACAATATTTAGAGAAAATGGTAGTGGGACTAATAGACATTCTCTATCCTATCTCCTCCCAGCTTTGTGCGTCCTCGCACAAACATATAATTACCAACAGGAGTTCGGTCTCTTTAATGTCAATAAAGTTCAATTATGTTACGCAACAAGAATCACAGATAAAACATGGCGTAAAACAATATCCGGGATCCACAGCATGCATTGGTCCTGAGAAGGACCTTTACTCTGCATCTTGTGCAGCGCATAGTACATGTTCACAGTATAATCCGAGGCGATCCACTTTCACAGTAAATCCAAAGAACAGGTCACAAACACAGTAAAATCCACATGAAGAACGCGCACATTATCACATCAAGCTCATTTATACACCAAACAGGTAAATCCAAGAAGAGAAAAGCGTAACCACCGTATATACATCCAAGGCGCCATAGACTCCATCCTGGGGCATCGATCTTCCAGAGGTGATCCACATGATTTCCACAGCCATGACAAACTTCGCAGGTCAGATCGGTGCATACCCAGATCGTCTCAGTACTGGCATCTGTGGTGGTTGTGGTTGTGGTTTGCAGCTGCACTTCCTCTCCCGCCTCCGTCTGCATACCTCTGGTGGACATCTCGGGAAAGAGCATGGATGTACCTTTGGCAGTTGTATCTGGTATACAGGATACACCAATGTCTGTCGACACTACCTGGCCAACATGTCCAACCTCTGTTTGCGTTTGGGTGGCCTTCATCTCAACCAAAGCTGTTTGAGTGTGATTAGAGTGCTTCGGCTTCCGTCTGGTATCCCTCATAATGTTTTCGTATACAGTGACACTATTAGGGTAGACAATGGTCCGATTGATTCGTTCAATACAGGGATAAGGGGCTGGGTTGAACTGTCCCCGAACAGGAAGTGGAGCAGGCACCTCTACCTTGTCCGTATTCCCACACTTCAGAATTGCTGGGATGGCTGTGGGGCTGCCAGCTGGCAACAGCTTTGGCAATTCATAAGATCGTCGTGGGTCAAGATTCTGCTTGGACTCATAGACTAAGTTGGTGTGCGGCCTAACCGTTTCACTGGCCTCAGAAATCCAGCTATAGGCTGGGGATGTTGATCGCTCTTCAGGCCGCTCCCGAACAATGGTCAAGTCTATTGGACCATCCACGGCTTCACTAGGCTTCGGCTGTTGAAGTGGAATCAGTGGATGGGGCGTGCTGTTCAAGGGACTGATCGCAGGAGGGTGGTTGGTCATGTCTGTGAGGGCTTCATTCAGAACTGCTGAGGATGGTGGTGGGTCAAGGGTGATGTGAGGGTCAACCAGTGTCACGTTTGTTTGAACACTCTCTTTCCTAGTCTTGCCATGTTCCCTCTTGAGGTTATCCTTTCTGGAGTAGGATTTGGAACACTGCATACATTTGTAATGGGATTTCCCCTTCTCACAATTCAATCTGTGCCGGTAGAAATTTGACTTTTGGGTGGATGTTCCATCACACTTATCGCATTTGAACAGCATCTTGATTCTGAAAGCATATAAAAGAATGTGGCATTGTCATAGTCATATTTATCATGTGTAAAATGCCCTACCTACACCTCCATGACCTGACCCTGTTTAGACCTACCTGTGACAAAAATAGATACTTCTGATTTGTCATAGAATGAACAGCTGACTTTATATAAATGACTTTTTACTCGAGGAGTACAGATCTGACAGTGAAGTAAACAAATGCCATCCTCTGGACCCTCCTGTATTCTCGCATTTTACAATCCTATTTGTTTACGTTTTTATCGTCTGCTTCTGTCGGCAAAATTCTATTGAAGTGGAAGGCTTTTGGCGGACCCCTCCTGTGTTCAATTGTAAGTTTATACTTGAAATAATTTTTCTTGTGTAAAATCCCGTCAGGATATGAACGTATACATATTATATTATATTGTCCTGAAGTATAAAGTTTCAGAGTATAGTGGTTGTCGATATATTGATTTTTAAAATATATTGGCCCTGCTAGATTTTACGATCGCCAATGAGCCGCCATCTTGGTTTTGGCGAGCACCTGGATTTTGAACTAGAGAAAATCTAATATCTGTCAACTTTAGGAGTCTGCTCAGCACTCAAAAATTATATATCTTACAACTGTGAGTGTTTAGACTTACATTGCTGGAAACAATTTAGTCTGATAATGATTAGCTTTCTGTAGTTTGACAATCATTCTTGCCGTAACCGTAGCAAAAGTCAATGTTCTCGCCACATACACTCTGCGCACATTTGTTCACACTTTCAGGCTGGATAATCTGTCCTTCTTTGGCTGAAGAGCGTTTCCAATTTAAATTAGAGATAACAAGGTGAAGCACAGGAAATATGTTTCAAAATGATATATGATTCACGGATTATCTGATCGAATTGATACCTATTTTGATGATAGAAGCTGACATATGCCTTCTAGAAAAGAGCGTTCAAATTCCCGCCGCCTTGTTGAAAGTCCTGCAATCTGCTGCTAGTGACGACATATTTTTGAATCGGCCTTCACCACAGCCAATCAAATCACTCGTCTCATTCAAGGCATAGTAACGTTACGTAATTGGTTAGCAACCAAAACCTATAAATAGGATCGAGAAATGACAAATGGACATTCGGTCTCGGAGAGGCGAAGGGCAAACATCTCCAAGCAGTACAAAATACATACAAACAGTTGGAGTGATGATTATTGAATATTCATGGTAAATAAAGAACACAAGACTAAGATCCAGCAAGTACAAATTTATTAAAGAATTACCTTGTAGAGTACTTACCTTCAAGTAGTTACCCTCAAGGATTTATCTTCAGGAAATTACCCTTAAGGATTTACCTTCAAGAAATTACCCTCAAGAAATTACCTTCAAGGAATTACCCTCAAGGAATTACCTTATAGGAAAATAAATCTTTAGGAACATTTCGGTGTTGCCTATCTTGGTGGGGAAATATTACCCCGTACGAAATTACCCCAGGAACTTTCATATTTACAAATACCAACATAAAAGTACCCGTAAGAATAGTACCCTAGGAACTTTTATAACAGAAGCTGAACATTGAGATATGGTACTTCAGGATAATAACTGGCATAAAGAAAGATGTTGTACACGCTGTAAATAAATTTGGAGACTTGTTAATGTTGAATTTGAACAATTTGTTTGGACAATTGATGATTTTTGAAGATAAGTTGAGAATTTGAAATAACGTGTGATCACGACCAGTCAGACGGACTTGACAAGCTACAGCTGAAATATATTAAGATAAATAAATACGAACCTACCTAGTAGCGGCGTCTCCATTGAGTAAGCTCGAACGTTACCAAGAACAGATGAAGTTAACAGAGGAAGTTAACAGACGAAGTTAACAGAAGAAGTTAGCAGATGAAGTTAATGGACGAAGTTAACAAAGTTAGAGATCTGGTAAACAGCGAAGTTAACAGACTAAATTAACAGAAGAAGTAAACAGACAAGCTTGACAGAAGAAATAGACAGAGCTAGTCTAATAGAATAAGAGAATCAACCAAGTCAGACATTTAGGGTAAATTAAAACAAACAAGAAGATTAAAAACTAAAAAAAATAACTTACCTTGAAGTAATATATGGTGGCAGCGAAAAAGTGAACTTAGGAAATTAAGGGTAAGAGTTACCCCTAGTGGAAATCCGCTACAATTTGGTGGCAGCGGTGGGATAAAAGCTGTAGCCAATCAGAAGAGAGCATGGCTAGGCGTCGTGCAGAAATTGAAGACCTGGACCCGGAAGTTTCCTTCAACTTCGAAAATCACCATGAAGAGGACGAAGATAAAGATCCCTCTCCGAGACCGTCTCCACGTGAGTCAGGAGGATATGGCGATTCTGCTCACGTGCATCGTCCTCAAAATCATCGCCAAATGAAGGTTGAAAATTACAGCGGGGAAACTTCCTGGAAGGAATACTCTCAAGTCTTCAAAACCATAGCCAGAATAGATCAATGGAGTGAACAAGAGAAGGCAGACTATCTCTTCGCTCACCTGCATGGTCCTGCAAGACAACTGGCTTGTACCCTAACAGATGAAGAACAGCAAGACTTCAACAGATTAGTAGCAATCCTCAGTTCCCGCCCGCTTCGGGCCAAGTGATCAAGCCGAGTTGTACCTCGCAGAGCTTCGGGGAAGAAGACGCAAGACCAAGGAAACTCTACGGGAACTGGGACAAGCTATCCGCAAGCTTGCAACATTGGCCTATCCTGGAATGACGTCTTATCATCTAGAGACACACTCCATAGATGCGCTAGAAGACGCAGAGATGAGAATGCAGGTGTATCAAGGCAAACCTGAAGATCTTCAGCAAGCAGTCACCCTGGCTCTAGAGGTTGAGGGTTACCGAAAAATAGAAGAACAGAGAGGTGGTAATTCCTCAAGAAAATTTGTTAGGGAAGTGACTCAACACCCTCCAAAGGAGCTGGATCAAAGGATCCACGAAATTGAGGAAATGCTGAAGAAGATGTCCACAGGCGAAACCATGTCCAATAGCTTCAGACACCCAAGAGAAAGACGTCCATTGTCCAGCGTAGAGTGTTACACGTGCCACGAAAAAGGACACTACAGCCGGGTGTGTCCGAGCAGGGATGTCATAGGCAAAGCATAGTCGAAAAACGGGGAACAGCCGACCACAAGGGGCACGGGAAGGTTGTAAGAGCCGAAAAGCCCCAATTACAGTTGTTGGAACGACACGGAAACTTCTCAAAGATAAATGAAGAACCATGCATACATAAGTGATGGTTCTGCAGCTCACCTGATAAAGACAGCGAATATTGGATGTAATATTCCGGTGCTGGAGGTGGGAGAAAAGAACACTGAGAGTGGACTTTATGTTCCAGTTCAAATAGGCGACATTACATTTTCATTCTTAATTGATACCGGGGCCTGTGTTTCAATATTATCAAAAAGAGTTCTCTTCCGTTTACCCCTAAAAGATCAACCAGACGTAAAGCCCACTGCGGTCCAGTTGCTTACTGCAGATCATAAACCACTTGGTATCATCGGGATGTGCGAATTGGATCCAGGGATACCTGAACCAGCAAAACTAAAGATGGTTGTTGCAGACATCCAGAACGATGGTATCCTCGGCATGGACTTCTTAACGGAATTCAATTGTGAAATTCATCTTCAGAGGAGAAGTATAACCTGTAATGGGTTGCAGATTTTGTGTACAAGGCAACCTGAAGAAGCAGGGTATTGTCGCTTAATAGTTCCCCAGACTGTAGTCATTCCGCCTGGTGAACAAATGATTATTCCAAGTAAGCCCACAGGGTGTGGTCAGAGAATCTTGGGAAAATGGGCTATATGTGAACCTTTGGCAAACAAACAAAAACACGCACAAATGATCATAGGTAGAACTCTTGTGGACACAGAAAGAGAATTTTATCCAATAAGAGTTATAAATGCAGGGACTGACTCTGAAGTAGTATATAAAGACACTACCATTGCAGTAATGAGTCCAATTCTATCCACTTCCGGAATAGTCGAACAAGAAGATGAAGCTATCATAGAAGAAGTCAGAGAAACATCCTCCAAGTATGTCTGTAATCTTAGCAAATCAGAATCAGAATTACCTGAATATTTGAAGTCCGTATATGAGAGAAGTACAGAGAAGATGGAGCTTAAAGATAAATGCAAGGTAAAGGCACTGTTATTGGAATTTTCAGACATCTTTGCTAAGGATGACGCAGATTTGGGCAGGGCAGAGGGTGTGCAACATTCAATCAACACAGGAAATGCTCCACCATTGCGACAAGCACCCAGGCGTTTACCAATACAGAAACAAGACGAGGCAGACAAACAGATAAAGGAAATGTATGAAAGGGGTATTATCGAGAGATCAACAAGACCTTGGACATTCCCAATAGTATTGGTAGCCATGAAGGATGGGAGTACTCGATTCTGCGTGGACTACAGACGCCTGAACAATGTTACTGTTAAGGACGCTCACCCCCAGCCCAGAATAGATGATTCGCTAAACTCACTCCATGGAGCCAGATGGTTTTCTACCCTTGATTTGGCTAGCGGATATTGGCAAGTGGACTTGGATGAGGATGCAAAGAAGAAATCCGCATTTACCTCCAGGAGTGGACTTTGGCAATTCAAGGTAATGCCCATTGGCTTATGCAATGCGCCCTCAACGTTCGAGAGGTTAATGGAAATGGCACTGGCCGGATATCAGTGGAACATTTGCCCGGTGTATTTAGATGACGTCATCATATTTGGGAAAACACTGGATGAAGCCATAGTTAACCTCAAGAAGGTGTTTCAGCGTTTACGACAAGCTCATCTCAAGCTCAAGCCAAAGAAATGCCACTTGTTCCAACAAAAAGTGGGTTACCTAGCACACGTGGTATCAGCTGAAGGCATCTCTACAGATGAGGAAAAGATCAAAGTCATTAAGGACTGGCCAACACGGACTAATGAGCATGAAGTAAGAAGTTTTCTGGGTCTAGCATCATATTATCGTCGATTTGTCAAGAATTTTGGAGAAACTGCAAGACCCCTGCATCGTTTGACAGAAGCCAACAAGGAATTCCTATGGACGGAAGAATGCGAAACTTCTTTCCGGCAACTGCAACCTCTGCTCATGAACAGCTCTATCCTAGCGTACCCAAGTTCTCAGGGTGACTTTATTCTCGATACAGATGCCAGTGGATATGGAATTGGAGCCGTCCTGTCGCAAAATCAAGGAGGCGACGAGAAGGTAATCGCTTATGCAAGTAGGGTCCTCAGTAAAGCAGAAAGAAACTACTGTGTTACCAGAAGGGAACTCTTAGCTGTGGTAACTTTTGTTAAGCAGTTCAGGCATTATCTCATAGGTCGACATTTTACCATACGGACCGATCACAGTGCTCTCAGATGGTTGTTAAATTTCAAAGAGCCCGAAGGACAGATGGCACGATGGTTGGGTCTGTTGAGTACCTTTGACTTCGATATCATCCACCGACCGGGAAAGCAACATGGTAATGCGGATACATTGTCAAGAATGCCGTACAAGTGGTGTGAGAAGTTTGGGTATGAAGAGCCTGATTCTGGTTTCATCCTTCCTGTGCTATTACCTGAGGAAAAGCGGAGTGTCACAGTCCAAACAGATCACACAGGACCAATCGGAACAACTGTAACCAAGGTTATGTGGGTACCGAAGTGTTGGAGTTACAAGGAGCGAGGATTTCAAAGACGCAGGAACCGCAAACCACCAAAAGGCCAATATCAAGTTAAGGTTGTGACAAGACAACAAAAGCAGCGACTAGACAAAGAACCCCAAACATCCTCAGATGACAATCCCTGGTCAAATCAACAACTGAAAGAAGCACAAGAATGTGATGAAAATTTAATGGGGATAATAGATGTCAAAAAGCAACATGCTGAACAACCTAACTGGGAAAAGATCTCTTCTCAGAATAGAATAACAAAAGCCTACTGGGGAAAATGGGATCGTCTCAGCTTCATTGAAGCTGTTCTTCATCTTAAATGGGAATCAAATGATGGGTCGCAACATCGATGGTTATTAGTACTACCAAAGAATCTCCACAAGGAAGTGTTTCAGCAACTGCATACAGCAAAGACTGCTGCACATCTTGGAATTTATAAAACCTACACCAAAATATCAGATCGGTATTACTGGTAGGGGATGAGGAAGGATGTTGGGCTGTGGTGTAAGCAATGCGACACATGTGCATCTCGGAAGTCACCTCCGCGAAGGAAGCGAGCACCCCTGCGACAGTATCAAGTTGGAGCTCCTATGGAAAGAATCTCTGTGGACATTATGGGACCTCTACCAAAATCTAATAAGGGAAACAAGTATATCCTTGCCGTTACCGACTATTTCACGAGATGGACAGAGGCATATGGTATTCGAAATTAAGAGGCAGAAACAGTAGCTGACAAAATAGTCAAAGAGTTCATCTGCAGGTTTGGAGTCCCTAAACAAATACATTCAGATCAAGGGACAAATTTCCAATCTAAGGTATTTCGAGAAGTTTGTCGACTGTTGGAAATAGATCAAACCCGCACTACCCCTTATCACCCGCAATCCAATGGGATGGTTGAACGATTTAACCGAACATTAGAAGATCGTCTTGCAATGATAGTAAAGCAAAACCACGGACTGGGATGAACAGCTACCATTTGCCCTTATGGCATACCGTTCTTCAATTCACGACGTTACTCAGGAAACTCCCATGATGATGATGATGGGTAGAGAAACGCCACTTCCACTGGATCTTATAACTGGAAGAAGTTTGGATATGCCTGTCCCCGAAGATACGGAATATGCTGAACAGCTACGAGAACGAATTGAAGTTGCCCATGAGAGAGCCAGGGAAACGCAAAAGAAAAACACCATTCGACAGAAGAGAAATTATGATCTTCGGAAAAATGGAAGTCCATATAAAGTTGGAGATTTAGTATGGCTTTATGACAGTACTAGGAAAAAGAATCTTACCTCTAAGTTGTCCTGCAACTGGAAAGGTCCTTATCAAGTTCTTAGCATGCTGGATGATACAGTTTATCGGGTTCAGCTCAATCCACAAGCTAAACAAAGGTTGTCCACTTTGACCGTTTGAAATTATATGAGGGAACCAAACACAGCAGTTGGCCAATCAGTAAAAAGTAGGAAAAAAGAATGATAGCAGTACACAGGACAGAACAAACGGACAGAAATGGACAAGACTGTTGACAATATAGACAATAATAAATGTTCCTCTATTGAATATTTCCAGGTTACGATGTCAGAACTTCCATATAGATGCGTTTGTGGAAATCAATATCGCCACAAGGCCGGATTGAGTAGGGACAGATCCATATGTAGACTCCTTGGTGCCAGAGATAAAGTTGAATGCATGTTCTGTCATGAGCCACTGGACCACCCGGACAGTTTGAACTTGCATTTGTGCCACTGCGCCGAAGCTCCTTGGGTGATGGCAGCGCCTGAATTAGCAACAAAACCAACAATGGTGAAGGAACATCTACCTGGAGACTTCCCTTGTATGTTCTGCAATGAGAAACTCGGTGAGCCAGGCCGTTTACAAGTCCATCTCTGCCAGTGCCTAGCAGCACCTTGGGTGAGGACGGCCCGCGGATCAACTAAATCTAGGGAAATTAAAAGAAAGGAGACAAAGCCTGCTCCTGCGAAGGTGGCACAAACGACAGCACCACCACCGCCAGCAGTAATTGAGGTGGTTCCGAGTCCAGAAGCGGTGAGGAGTCCTGGAACACCTCTAATGGATGATGTAGTCATATCTACCACTGATGCGACAGGAGCTTCCACCACGATTCGGTGCACCCCAATCTTTAAGATTGCTTCAACTAACACCACCACAACAAAGGTACCACGGCCAATCAAGAGTCTCTTGAAGCCCAACAGCTCAGGACGAACCGCTGTAGAAGTTACCAATGTCCTCGCCACTAAACCTGCAGAGTCGGTCACACCCTCAGGGAAGTATCTAAGCTATACAGGACCATTGACACCAATCTACCCGTATAAACCAGCCTTCACCTTGACATCACCACACTATGACCCCGAGTCTCCATACCTGCAACCAGTTCCATCAAAACAAATCCTCCCTGTTTCTGCTGCAGTAACCATGGTAACTCAACCATCATCCAAGCCGACACCTGTATCCATCTCCCCCAGCACCTGGCCAGACAGCACTGCGATTCCCGTTGGAGAGTCGGAACCTGCAACTCGTATTTCTCTGCATGCCAAGCCTACTGAAGTATTTGAGGAGTCTGAAATTGTGTCAGACAAGGAAGTAGGGAACTCCATACCAACAGTTATCACCCCAAGGGAAGAGTATGGAGAGTGGGAACATCTCCATACCTTAATCACCACAATTCTGCCCAGTGGGAAGAAGATCTCTAAGGAAGTTGTGCGGAGCCGAACAAGTGCAGGATGCCCATTGTGTATACACCGACAACATAAATCTTGACTGTTTGAACTATTTAAATTGAATTAAGGGAACGGACACATTTTCCCCTACTGTTCGCGTTTATTGTTTAATTGTTTATTGGAAAACATTTCACCTGAAGAAAGGATGAACGTTGAACTTTATTTGAGCTGTTGAAAACAAAAACCCATAAGAAAAGACCAAAACAATTGTACTTTGTTAAAGTTATAAACTGTTGAATGTTGAAATAATGGTTGCGTTATTTTTGTAAATGCCAGTTTGGGGTTAATTCTTTGTTCGGGGACGAACAAAATTAGGAGGGGGTATTGTGACAAAAATAGATACTTCTGATTTGTCATAGAATGAACAGCTGACTTTATATAAATGACTTTTTACTCGAGGAGTACAGATCTGACAGTCAAGTAAACAAATGTCATCCTCTGGACCCTCCTGTATTCTCGCATTTTACAATCCTATTTGTTTACGTTTTTATCGTCTGCTTCTGTCGGCAAAATTCTATTGAAGCGGCAGGTTTGTGGCGGACCCCTCCTGTGTTCAATTGTAAGTTTATACTTGAAATAATTTTTCTTGTGTAAAATCCCATTCGGATATGAAAGTATACATACTATATTATATTGTCCTGAAGTATAAAGTTTCAGAGTATAGTGGTTGTCGATATATTGATTTTTAAAATTATATTGGCCCTGCTAGATTTTACGATCGCCAATGAGCCGCCATCTTGGTTTTGGCGAGCACCTGGATTTTGAACTAGAGAAAATCTAATATCTGTCAACTTTAGGAGTCTGCTCAGCACTCAAAGATTATATATCTTACAGCTATGAGTGTTTAGACTTACCTTTCTGGAAACAATTTAGTCCGATATTGATTAGCTTTCTGTAGTTTGACAATCATTCTTGCCGTAACCGTAGCAAAAGTCAATGTTCTCGCCACATACACTCTGCGCACATTTGCTCACACTTTCAGGCTGGATAATCTGTCCTTCTTTGGCTGAAGAGCGTTTCCAATTTAAATTAGAGATAACAAGGTGAAGCACAGGAAATATGCTTCAAAGTGATATATGATTCACGGATTATCTGATCGAATTGATACCTATTTTGATGATAGAAATTGACATATGCCTTCTAGAAAAGAGCGTTCAAATTCCCGCCGCCTTGTTGAAAGTCCTGCAATCTGCTGCTAGTGACGTCATATTTTTGACTCGGCCTTCACCACAGCCAATCAAATCACTCGTCTCATTCAAGGCATAGTAACGTTACGTAATTGGTTAGCAACCAAAACCTATAAATAGGATCGAGAAATGACAAATGGACATTTGATCTCGGAGAGGCGAAGGGCAAACATCTCCAAGCAATACAAAATACATACAAACAGTTGGAGTGCTGATTAGTGAATATTCATGGTAAATAAAGAACACAAGACTAAGATCCAGCAAGTACAAATTTATTAAAGAATTACCTTGTAGAGTACTTACCTTCAAGTAGTTACCCTCAAGGATTTACCTTCAGGAAATTACCCTCAAGGATTTACCTTCAAGAAATTACCCTCAAGAAATTACCTTCAAGGAATTACCCTCAAGGAATTACCTTCTAGGAAAATATATCTTTAGGAACATTTCAGTGTTGCCTATCTTGGTGGGGAAATATTACCCCGTACGAAATTACCCCAGGAACTTTCATATTTACAAATACCAACATAAAAGTACCCGTAAGAATAGTACCCTAGGAACTTTTATAACAGAAGCTGAAAATTGAGATATGGTACTTCAGGATAATAACTGGCATAAAGAAAGATGTTGTACACTCTGTAAATAAATTTGGAGACTTGTTAATGTTGAATTTGAACAATTTGTTTGGACAATTGATGATTTTTGAAGATAAGTTGAGAATTTGAAATAACATGTGACCACGACCAGTCAGACGGACTTGACAAGCTACAGCTGAAATATATTAAGATAAATAAATACGAACCTACCTAGTAGCGGCGTCTCCATCGAGTAAGAACAGATGAAATTAACAGAAGAAGTTAACAGACGAAGTTAACAGAAGAAGTTAACAGATGAAGTTAATGGACGAAGTTAACAAAGTTAGAGACCTGGTAAACAGCGACGTTAACAGGCTAAATTAACAGAAGAAGTTAACAGACAAGCTTGACAGAAGAAATAGACAGAGCTAGTCTAATAGAATAAGAGAATCAACCAAGTCAGACATTTAGGGTAAATTAAAACAAACAAGAAGATTAAAAACTAAAAAAAACTAGAGGTTCCGCTTTGACCCTTGAGTTGCCGCTCCGGCATGAAGCCTATGCTGGTTGTTTTTTTGGGCAAAAACATACGTCTCCCCCAACCTCCCACCTTGCCTTGAATGGGCACATAATTTAAGGGAAAGTGCTATAAAATGAATGTAGCAATAAGTATCTTAAACAAAGCTGCGTATCTAAAAATATTAATTACAAAGAAGCGATTTTCATTGTATATACATGTACAAGTAGAGGAACGGTTGGACGGACATCGGACACAGATGAATGCATGCACACATACACTAAAACCTGATCAAATGCGGGGGCTATCCCAATGAAGCTTCCATCCAAGTTTGGTGAAATTCCATCCAATAGTTCTCAAGGTATCTTGCAGACAAAGCCTGTATATACATGTACAAGCAGATGGACGGACGGACGGACACCGGACGAATGCAGGCACACACACCAAAACCTAGTCAAATGAGGGGGCTATCCTAATGAAGCTTCCATCCAAGTTTGGCGAAATTCTGTTCAGTAGTTCTCCAGATATCTTGCAGACAAGCCCTGTATATACATGTACAAGTAGACGGACGGACGGACACCGGACATGGATGAATGCACGCACACACACCAAAACCTAATCAAATGAGGGGGCTATCCCACTATAGCTTCTATCCAAGGGGAGTGAGATTCCGTCCAGTAGTTCTCAAGATATCTTGCAGACAAGGCCTGTACATACATGTACAAGTAGACGGACGGACGGACACCGGACATGGATGAATGCACGCACACACACCAAAACCTAATCAAATGAGGGGGCTATCCCACTATAGCTTCTATCCAAGGGGAGTGAGATTCCGTCCAGTAGTTCTCAAGATATCTTGCAGACAAGGCCTGTACATACATGTACAAGTAGACGGACGGACGGACACCGGACATGGATGAATGCACGCACACACACCAAAACCTAACCAAATGAGGGGGCTATCCCACTATAGCTTCTATCCAAGGGGAGTGAGATTCCGTCCAGTAGTTCTCAAGATATCTTGCAGACAAGGCCTGTACATACATGTACAAGTAGATGGATGGACAGACGGACACCGGACACGGATGAATGCACGCACATACACCAAAACCTAATCAAATGAGGGGGCTATCCCAATGAAGCTTCCATCCAAGTTTGGTGAAATTCTGCCCAGTAGTTCTCGAGATATCTTGCAGACAAGCCCTGTATATACATGTACAAGTAGATGGACGGACGGACAGACATCGGACATGGACGAATGCACGCACACACACCAAAACATAATCAAATGAGGGGGCTATCCCACTGAAGCTTCCATCCAAGTGTGGTGAAATTCCGTTCAGTAGTTCTCAAGATATCTTGCAGACAAGGCCTGTATATACATGTACAAGTAGATGGGCGGACGGACGGACACCGGACACGGATGAACGCATGCACACAAACCAAAACCTAGTCAAATGAGGGGGCTATCCCAATGAAGCTTTCATCCAAGTTTGGTGAAATTCCATCTAGTAGTTCTCCAGATATCTTGCAGACCAGCCCTGTATATACATGTATAAGTAGATGGACGGACGGACGGACACCGGACACGGATGAATGAACCCACATACACCAAAACCTAATCAAATGAGGGGGCTATCCCAATGAAGCTTCCATCCAAGTTTGGTGAAATTCCATCCAGTAGTTCTCCAGATATCTTGCAGACAAGCCCTGTATATACATGTACAAATAGATGGACGGACGGACGGACACCGGACATGGATGAATGCACGCACACACACCAAAATCTAAGCAAATGAGGGGGCTATCCCACTAAAGCTTCCATCCAAGTGGGGTGAAATTCCGTCCAGTAGTTCTCAAGATATCTTGCAGACAAGGCCTGTATATACATGTACAAGTAGATGGACGGACGGACGGACACCGGACACGGATGAATGCACGCACATACACCAAAACCTAATCAAATCAGGGGGCTATCCCAATGAAGCTTCCATCCAAGTTTGGTGAAATTCCATCCAGTATTTCTCAAGATATCTTGCAGACAAGGCAAGGGGACGGACAGACATCCATCCAGACATCCAGACATCCAACCAGACAGACAGACAGACAGACAGACAGCACAAACACTAGATGTCTCCCCCCCCAACATAGTTGGGGGAGACATAATAACTTACCTTGAAGTAATATATGGTGGCAGCGCAAAAGTGAACTTAGGAAATTAAGGGTAATAGTTACCCCTAGTGGAAATCCGCTACATACCGATGAGCTGGTCTGAAATCCAACTGAACCATCGCACCGGTTTCCTGACTATACGTCCAGACCGAGTCCGGTTTTCGGCAGTAGGATCATCTCCTATTGGTCGGTCGCTAGCATGCGCATGGTTGTCTCGTTTACTCCCTGTCGCCTCATCGCTCGGCTTCATCTCGACCTGTACGCCCTTACTCAAACTACTAGGTTTGATATCCCATTTCACGAAGTTTGTTCCAGTATAAGGCTTCAACCGATTGAAGTGAACGAGTTTCGGCCTGGACTTCAAAGTTCTCCGAATTCTATATACAGTGTCATCTAGGCTGCTGATGACCATGAATGGACCTTCCCAAAACATGACAAGTTTGGGGAGAAACCAATCTTACGCGTTGGGCTGTGCAACCAGACGACATCTCCCGGACTGAAAGGTCGGCCAGACCTGCGCCGATCATAATGTCTCCTTTGAACTTTCTGCTGAGCCCGGCAATGCACCCTCGCTCTCTCGTATGCTACCGCGAAACGCTCTCTCAGCATACAGGGGTATTCCGTGGTTTCCGCTGGTTCAATGTAGGGTGGCAAACCTGTAACCAAATCCAAGGGCAACTCAACTTCCCGCCCAAGCATCAGTTTGTTTGGAGTGAAGCCGGTGGTCTCATGTCGTGTACTGCCATCATAGCAAAAGGGAGCTGTTCATCCCAGTTAGTCTGGTTGTTGTTCACCATCATGGCAAGTCTTGTTTCTGGTGTCCGGTTGAATCTCTCAACCATGCCATCGGATTGAGGGTGTAGTGGAGTGGTTCTTCTCCACATCAAGGAGTGTACACATTTCGGAAAACAACTTTGATTCATAGTTTCTGCCCTGGTCAAAATGAACCTCTCGAGGTGTCACAAACCTACAAATAAACTCTTTCACTATCTTGTCGGATATCGTGGATGCCTCTTGATCAGGGATAGCATATCCTTCTACCCATCGGGTAAAATAATCACTGACTATGAGTATGTACCTATTGCCAGTCTTTGATTCAGGCAATGGTCCCAGAACATCTGTAGATGTTCTCTCCATTGGTAGCCCTACCATGTACTGTCTTAATGGGGCCCGTAATCGCTTAGCAGGGGGCTTCCTCTTTGCACATGCCTCACACTGTTGGCGACCTGTCAACGTCCTGTTTCATTCCAAACCAATGAAACCGTTGACATATCTTTGAAAGCACTTTCTTGCTCCTAAAGTGTCCGACCGTCTTCGAGGCATGCAACTCTAGAAAAACACCTTTCCTATGCGACTTAGGAAGAAGAATTTGCCATGCCACACTACCATCATCACTCTCCCATCTCCGACAGAGTATGCCATCCCTAAAGTCCAGCCGATCCCATTGTTTCCAGAAGTACTTCACTGCCTGATTCTCTGGTGATACTGCTTCCCATGCTGGGCGCAGAGAATCTCTTTGCTTCGCATGTATGATCCACGACAGTTCTGAATCATGGGCTTGGGCCTCTATGAGCTTTGCCCTCTCCCATTCGCCCTCGTCAGTGACCAACGACACTTGCCCTTCCCCTGTCATACTCTCTGAATTCTGTAGGAGTTCTGTACGATGCACTTGTGATCCCCGAGACACATCTGGCAGTTGTGCAACAAGGACACAAAAAGATCTTCTCTGAACGTCACCTTGGTACCCCATTTTTTCGCACTGTCGACATGCTCCTCTAGATATGGCATCTGTGTTTTGATGTTGTTTGCCTGGCCTGTACTGAATTTCGAAACCGAAAGTCCCAAGGACTCCCAACCATCTGCCAAGCTGGCCCTCTGGCTCTTTAAATGTCATTAACCATCTCAAAGCGCAATGATCCGTCCGGATCAGAAAATGCCTCCATACAGGTACTGCTTGAAGTACTTCACAAAGCTTACGACAGCCAGAAGTTCACGTCTTGTCACACAATAATTCCGTTCTGACTTAGTAAGTGATTTGCTGGCAAAGGCAATCACTCTTTCGCTTCCGTCTTGTTGCAGGGACAGAACTGCTCCAATGCCATATGAACTGGCATCGGTGTCGAGGATATACTCACCAGTATCACAGGGGTAAGCAAGAATTGGAAATTCTGTAAGTTTAGTCTTCAGGGTAATAAAACCTTCGTCACATGATTCTGTCCAAGTGAATTTGCTATCCTTCTCGGTCAACCTATGAAGAGGACGGGCAATTATGGCAAAGTCTTTTGTGAACCTTTGATAGTATGATGCTAGGCCGAGAAAACTTCTCACACCGTGAACATCTTCGGGAATGGGCCACTTCTTTATGGCATCTATCTTCTCCGGGTCAGTAGACACACCATCCTTTGAGACCACATGTCCAAGAAATCTCACTTCATTCTGAAAGAAATGACACTTTTTCGGCTTCAACTTCATTCCAGCAGATATCAACCTCGTGAGAATATCTTCTAGATTCAGGATAGCTTCATCTAAGGTACTCCCATACACAATAATATCGTCTAGATACACAAGACAAGACCTCCACTGTACGCCAGCCAAAATCATCTCCATAAGTCTCTCGAAGGTAGAAGGGGCATTACACAGGCCGAACGGCATGACATTCAACTGGAAGAGACTACCTCTGGTAACGAAGGCAGATTTCCTCTTGGCATCATTATCCAAAGGCACCTGCCAGTATCCACTGGCTAAGCCTAAAGTAAAAAACCACTTCGCTCCTTATAAGGCATTCAGCGAATCGTCACTCCTGGGGATAGGATAGGCATCCTTCACGGTCACATCATTCAAACGACGATAGTCTACACAAAAGCGGACTGAATCATCCTTCTTAGTCACCAAAACAATAGGTGATGCCCATGGGCTTGTGGATCTTTCGACTACTCCTCGGGCTGACATATCTTCAATCAGCTTATCTATCTCGGACATTTGTAATAGGATTTCCCCTTCTCACAATTCAATCTGTGCCGGTAGAAATTTGGATACTTCTGGAAGGCTGTCGATTGGCATAGTGGCCAACTTACAGACAAACCACCAGTTTCCTACGGACATATAGGTGAATTCAATTCACATGGATTAAATGATAGGGCACATGTGCTGGAAGAATACAAGACGTTTGATGCAAACAAATACGAATCAAGATTTCAAAATTCAAAATTTAAAATTTCCTCATGCCCCAAGCCTAAAGTCGAAGACTATATGAATGCGGCAAATGAGTGCACATATATGTTCGTCAGTGTATCTGTCTGTCCATCCACGAGGTTCAAATACATGTATATGGTATAATTCATAACGCTGTCCTCTGTCGACTAATCCTAGCAGGATATCCTCCCAACTTGAATGATCAAATTCGATCAAATGTATTTTTCGATTGGATTAAAATAATTGTACAATAATTGTACCTACCATAATTGTACCACTGCCATTCTCCTGTTGGAATGTTGACAGTTAACCCGATCCAATGGCAATTGGTGTCAAAGGAGGATATCGCAGATCTGAGAATACCAGAGAAGAGCGTTTGCGCTTCCGAGTCTTCAACTTTGGCGAGTTGTCCGGAATGTTCTTTGCACTGTACATTCGCCCCCTTCCATGAGAGTTTATCACGACCGGAAGTACAGTAACACGTGCCTCTGTCGTGAAAGTACATGCGGGCTCCATGCCGATTTGATGCCAGTTCCATTTCAAACCATTCAGGGGATATTCCTGCTGCAAAAGCAAATCGCACATCAAAATTTCGTTAGATTACACCAACAATGTATGTATTTCTCCAATATGTGACGTCACACGCACATCTTCTGTAGTGGATGAGTCTTCAAGAAATTGTTGTAAACTTGACCTGCTATTTTATCCGCCCGTCTTGATCATGCCACTACCAACGGAATTATTGTCGTCAAAATATTTCTGAGATTGGAAAACGCTATTGTAAAGAAGGTGTAAACTAACTACGACTAACAGGTGTATAGACTACTTCGATGCATATTGAATAAATTGTGCATCTCATTTCTATGGAAGATGCTTTTCGGCAATATTTCGAATAGAATTTCTTTGACAGCAGCGTAATCTCGCCCAGGCGCTATGCAGAAGTTTTCGAAATTTTTTAGAAAATCTATCTAACTGAAACACATAGGCAATTTGCATGTTAATCGCATGGGGTCAATCAAATGGATGAAAGCTATGAAATACATCATTTAATATACACTTAAAACAGGAGAATTTTTTTTAAATTGTCTGAAAGATGCGAAAATATCCAAGGAAAATGCCATTTTGCAGAAGAGGAGAATCAGTGAAGTCACGCCTGTGACGTCAGCTACGGAATCTGCCAGTCTGTCCAAAGTTACAATCCATAGGAGATGATTGTATTGCGCGATCAGTTGGGAAAAAGTTTTCATACTTTTTTTTCAAAATTCGATCTTGGATACAAGTAGAGTGGTTGCAAATTATTAGTTAAGATAAATACCGACATCATCAGTTTAGCGAATATGAGTAATGGGGGGGGCCAACTTGACCACTAGGAAAGCATTGCAAGCAGTCCTATATTTACAGTGCTGAGAGTGGACAAACCATCTCCCTGTTCTGTCGAATGCGACCAGAAAGAAAATGTGGAATTTTAGGGGATATTGAGACAACCGTGGGACTGTTCTATGGACTATACAGTTTTGAAGTATTTAAATTGCGATACTGGCCGCAAACATGGCCAAAGTTAAACATGATAGAGTTCCGCCTACGACAATACATGTGAGAGGAAACCCAACCTATTTCACGTTTCCGAAGAAATGCACCAGTCAAAGGAATGTGGGAAAATTTGTAGCTGGTTTAGGTTAAATGTACTACATACTAGTTAGTTAGGTTACATGTACTACATGCACATACTATTCACCATAGCAGTGACATTGTCTGCGAAATAGTTGAAATAATCGGTTTCTCTTCACATACAGGTATCCCAGTTTGTGGTAAATATAGCAGCGGGGGGAGACTACGCGATTACTCAGTCGAAGCATGTCATATGCTTGCACCCTATAAGATAGTGAATTCTCTCTGGTAAACAACTGCTCTTGGAAATTACATGTTTTCTCCAAGCATTGCTTCCTTGATTTCTCGAGAAGTATTTTCTCCTTTCGTTTAAAAATCGTTAAATGTTACAATGGACCGAGACGAAATTTCGATTTTCGGAACCGGTGATAGTAGTTCAGCTGTTTTCACTCGTCGCCCCTGTGCAAGCAAACGGTTCTAAGTAATTACAACTCATATAAGAGAAGTGGGAAGAGGTGCCGACATACTGACAGAGTCACATGGTTTCACAGTATAGTCTTCTGGTTAACCTATTCTAAAGCAAGAATCTAACGATTCGTGATATGTGCTGTATCTCCGGTACGCTTTTATTGTACCTGTTCATGTATGTGGCAACTTGACTAACTATATCCCCTTTGACATACAACGTAGATTGGTATAATTATTCAGAGATCAAAATGGTGATAACCGTCGATGTCAACGCATCTCTCGTCGATGTCAACGCATTTCTCGTCAATGAGCGAGTACCATATATCAAATTATTCAACACAGGCCACGCAACGTGTATGAAAGAAGCGGCAAGAGGTGGTTGGCGACCTTTCAGATAGTGTCATTTGTGTTAATTTTACATATTTTAACGAAAAATGCAATTATGTAGTAATAAGAGTGATGTTGGAATGCCCACCAAACGTCCAATTGCTTGGTATAACGCAAAAATATGGCTAATATATTGAGTAGTTGTTCAAATACATGTAGCATATTGGCGATTAGAGGAGAGTGTCCTTGATCTCGTCAAGGGTCAAATGTTATTCATTCGGGACGAAAATTGACTTTCTTTCGTAAAATAATGGATTTTAGAATTAGAAATAAGGGGGGAAGACCTACTACAACCATTTTCTATGGAATTTTCCTTATTAGGAACTGTTTGACGCTAATTGGGTATGTAGGTTGAGGATACACTTTAAAAACACATCATTGTGCCTCAAAATGTGAATGGCGATGTTTTCTTTGAATTTCGATGGAATTCCATAAAGTTATGCAATAAAAATTGAAACGTCTCTAAACTGGAGCGATATGCAAGAGGTGGGAAAAATTGACGACGTCCGGCGACTAAAAAGCAACCATATGACTCTATAGTCCATGGGCCAGAGTCGAAACTGCTACCACATGAGGTGGCAAATTCTAGTAATGTTTTTGAAGAGGGAGATTTCATCCATATGTGATAACCGTTGCAGATCGGTAGCTTAAGGGTAGTATACCATGCCTTTTCAACCCTACCCCTTTCCCAGTTCTAAATCTAAACTTGAGGGATGGGGTATGGTCCCTCGGATATTTTTCTTATACTTACCTCTAGAGATCTCAATCTTCGCACATTTTGGGCAAAGGTGCTCTTCTATTGAAACAAGCAAACATGTCACATAATCATTTGGTGACGTCACAGTGACGTAATAACCCAGTGAACAGTTTATTGCCTCTTATTGTCCATTTTCAAATTGATTTTTTCAAATTCTGCTTGTACCACTTTGCATAGCAGATTCGATTCATGTTTATTGATGAGGTATTTCTATGTAGATGTTAGCCATATGTGATAACAGTTGCAGATCGGCAACATATGGGTAGTTATAGCACACTTCGGAGCCCTACCACACCCCCATTTTTAACCCAAATATGGGGGATGGGTTATGGTTCCTCGCATATTTTTATCATTCTTGATGCTAGAGGGCTGAAATTTTCCACACACTACGTTTAGGTCCTTTTTATAGAAACCAGTAAACATAAATTAACAAAATCCCTTGAGGACGTCACTATGACGTCATAAATGGGAAATCCAATACATACTTCCTATTCAGTTGGTGCCATTTGAGGTAGCAGATTCCATCATTGTTTCCTAAAGTGGTATTATTATGTAGTTGTTACCCATAGGTTATAACCTTTGAAGTTCAGTAGCTTATAGGGTAATTATAGCTCGTTTTATGAAACCTGGCCTTATCCTTACTCCAAGCCAAACGTTGGGGGTGACGGGGTATGACCCACCATATATTTTCTTTAAATCTATGTCTAAAGAGCTAAACGATTATACCCTATACATTTTATTCCTATGTTATGATAAAATACTAAATAAACTGATAAAACGTTTAATTACACCATCGTATCTCGCGAGAGTAACACATATATACATGTCTTTTTATCTCGTTCATTATAAGTGTGAGCTGGAGGTGTTATTAACCATTTGGGAGTGAATGAGGACAGTTATATTAAAATGATAATATCCCATCGATTAAATAATAGTAGGTTATTCGATGTAAAAAACATGCCAAACCATGGGAGAGCGAAAGCAAATTCAACTCCTGGTAGTGTTGCGTAAAAATAAACTGTCGATCTAGTTTTACTTTTTTGTGTTGACAAATTCTACTCGACATAGAGTACATTTCCTGTACAACATGTATCATGATTGTTGAGTGTCCATCCCGAATATATACTGGCAACTTGGTAATATCTCGCCCCAGCGTGAGAACTTGAATGTGTGTTAATAACGGAATCAGAATCTGGTTGGCAGGAGTAGAATATCGAATATGTGGCAGGAGTGGATTGCTAACATCAGCGTGGGCGATTGAAAGCACTGGCGATGTTCGTGTCAAGTTTTTAACGTAGATAAACTCAGGTTACTTTACCACCGCGTTTCGGTGTGGTATTAAATATGGTACAGTCAGTGGATGGAAGAGACAAAGGGACTGTATAAGGTTTAACCACCAAAGCCACAAGGAATTCAAATCTGAGACTATTCTGTTCAGTTCAATAAAATGCGTCTGACCGGTTTTGTCAGTTGGAAATCGTTTCTAACCCTAACTGCATGGTATGTGATGTAAAATGGATACCGGTATCAACTATTGAACCAATCCGGTATCGACAATTGTCAACAGTAATGATGAGGCTGTATGGAGAAACTGTTGCCAATTTTCCTTGCATAAAATACTACCTTGCTATGCCTGTGTAGAAGTTCGAGTTATTAGTGTCTTGTGAATAAGGGCTTTCGATTATTGATGCAGGAATTCCCTGAGTGTTAAACACGATAGTATCACCATCACAAACCGGTAATGACTGTATGCAGGAAATGTGTAATTGGGGCAGGTTGGTGTAATGATCCTGGAGCTTTACTGATGCAGGGACCATTGATTATTTATATAATGGTGTATGGTTATCTGAAGAGATAAACCTGTCACAGACCCGATTTCAAAGGGTTTAGCTACATTACAATATTTCCAAACTGTTCATCCATGTGCCTAATTTTAGGGCAAATCATTTCATCATAATGGCATATGGGCAGTTAGTTCGAGTGGAAGTGAAATGATTTCTGAGCATTGTTCTCGAACTATCCATCTCTGCAGCTGACGATGTCGGCATACCCTCTGCATCAACACTGACATTTTTCATGTTCCACAAAAGATGTTAGCAGGATATATGATACTCCCTTTCAGCACCCACCCCAGTCGAGCAGGGTCACAGCCTGTTAGTCCAGTTTCAGGTTTGCAGCCTTTCACTATCGAGTATCGGTTTCAATCCGATTGATGACGGAGCCTATGATGACGTTACCACGTATGCATGGTTCTCTCAACATATTCGTTTTCATTCGGATCAAAGTTATACATCCAGGTACGAATCATCATCACGAATACCATGGTCTACTTTAACACTCATGAGACGAGTTGACATCCATCGACGGTAGAAGAGATAAAGGTAGGGAATGGCCTGGTAGCGGGGCTGGAGTCACCAAGGACTCTCCTTTGTTGATTTCTTGGATATTTTGCCCCCATCAGATTCACCAGTAGGTCTATCAGGTGTGTTTGGAGACGATGTTGGTGGTATTGGATTTTCTGCATATCTATCTTTGGCAATCTCTGAAAGAGACCATTGGGCATGCATTTATGCAGCTCCCAGCAGGCAGTAGCTTTCACGGGATAATGCTCAGAGGTAATAGTGGTATCAAAATCTTATGAAAAGCTCTAAAAGGGCAATGTTTATGCATTTTAAGAAGCAAACATCGCATTTCAAATACAGATATCTAACACATATGGCCCTCTCTGGCTATGAAACAAATTTGCAGTTGGCACCACCGAGTGGATTGTCCGTTCAACACGTTTGCAGGACTAAAGCATAAAATTTGCTGGGATACCACGTTGACCAACATGGATTTGCAAACAATCGGTGGCCAAGATGGAAAGGTAGGGTAAAAACGCTGCAAATTCTAAGGTGACCAATATTAGCTCATCGTAAAGGGTGACCAATTGCTTTAGCATTTGTAAATTGAGAAAGCATTTGTACTCATCAATGTTAATTGCAATTATAACAAAGGTCTGGGGGCCGAATATGGTAGATTAAGAGGAAAATTCCATTTCGTCAGATTCATACCAATAATGACAGAAGAACAAAATTTGCTGAGAAGATACGGATAGGAAAGACGATTGGTAGTCAAGATGAGAATCAATGGAAATATCGCAATATCTCGGAATATTTCCTTAATTGTCCTTCCCCATGTCTTCCGTACGGCCACAGTTTGGCCGCTTACGCTCTTCAAAGAAACATAACAAGATTTACTACTTCATTTGGTTCAAGTAAAAATGAGAAAATAAAATAACCCCAAAATTATCATCATTATTATTCAGTCGCGGTGACGTCACCACAGCATCAGATGAAGATTTCAATAGATGCTTAAATTAAAAATGGACATGGAGGTACAGGTTGGTATTTTTCAGCTATCTAACCATAATGGAAATATCGAAAGACCTATACCCTACCTGCAAACTTGGGTTGAGAATACAGAAAGAGGTAGGTTCCGGAAAATATACTACAACAACCCATAAACTACCGATATACAACGGCTCTCCCAGATGGATAGCATTTGCATGCAAATACCCCTTACAAAAAATGAACCGAATCTGTTACCTCAAGATTTACCAGCAAAATTTTTCGAAAGTATCGAAAAATTTAAAAATAAATCAGTGTTCATGTTATGACGTCACCCCGTTAAAATATCCAAGAAATCATACCCCCCCCCACATGTGGGTGCAGAATGTGATGGGGGAGGGTTCAGAAAGTGTACTATAACTACCACTACGCTACTGATATGTTATCACATATGGGAAACATCTACATACAAATACCTCTTCAAAGAGCATTTACCAAAGTTGATACGTCACATGGTGCCAGCAGAATCGGAAAAACCGAAAACCAACCGAAATTTCGACAATAAATACAGCCGCATGTTATTACGTCATTATGACATTATACAACGGTAATATTAAGGTATGTTAACTTGTGCTAACGGACCAGGCCATGCCCACAAAGTATATGAAGATTCAGCTCTTCAGCCACAGAAATAACTAATATATCCGAGGAACCATTCCCCTGCCCCTATTCTTTGAGTTCGGAATACGAGCAGGGTTGGGGTAAAGAAAGTGTGTTTTGCTACCATTAAGCTACTGATCTGCAAAGGTTATCACATATGGATAACATCTACATACATGTAGCTCTTCGAAAAATATTACTAGAATTTGCCACCTCGAGTGGTACCGATCGATGAAATTTGGGGTCTTGGCCCATGGACTACTACAGGAAAGCTTCCCTCGGCACCTCAGATTCCGACGCGAGAATACGGTGAAATCTAAATTCTAAAGATTCTTAAGACTGGGCAAAATTTCCCTGCTGTAAGAAAATGATTTTTTCCAGATGAATTTTCCCAGATATGTGAGACACACTTTAATGTCGGCGTGTGGTTGTACAGACTCGTCTTTGGTCATCACACAGTTCGGTGCCTCGATTTCCAGTCGCTCAGTTTCCTTCAACTTGACCATTTTGTCGAACTTATTTATTCAGCTTGGGATGTTTTTGCCCGAGTTGTATAGATATCTACGATCACGTGAACTTATGCCTATATTTATATATGTGGCATATGGCCAACTTGTCGTCGATAACAGTTATTAGTTATTAATCAGTCAAGGGCTTTTGACTATGTACTAGTTTGCAACAGAACAGTCCACTCATTGCAAGCTACCAATACACTAATAGTTATATTATTTTAAAGATATACTGGTCCTATGATACTCATATCGTGACACCCATTAGCCAGGTAAACCCTAAGAGGATCGATCGATATACTGGCTCGCGAGGATGCCCAGTAGCCTGCTGTCGTTCATGGGAATTTTCTCGTTCTTTGTTTACAATACACGGTTGATTGTTGTAGAGGAAAAGGGGCAGTATTTTATCACCCAAAATACTTTCCAGATATTTTTCTAGGATATATTATATGTTGATTTCGACTGTGGTTATGAACACCATGGAACACGAGTAATGTATGGTGTTTAAACGTCCCATAGACCCAGGTTAAGCGAAATTAAACATAACTCAGAGATCCGCCACGCCCGGTGTGATTTTTTTCAACCAATCATAAAGAGAAGGGATCTTGAACGAATTAATTGGTCGGGATGATTAGAGACAGGACTTTTGAGCATTGTTTCCCCCTGCTTTTACCAAATCTCAAGGTACAACCCGCTATATCGCCATACTTTATTCATTTATGCACAGTTTACTTAAATTCTTGCCAAATACACAGATTATGTATTGTTTTCGTCAATTAGATTGTGTATTGTATCACCTGAAATCACACCATTTGTAGATCGCTGTCAGGTTATCTCTTAACATTTAATGTCCAAAACAATTGTCTGAAAATGACAACATTTTAATATCCGTCCAACCTGACTAACGTTACTGGCTTACCTATTCATAAATGTGTATTGGCTAAGATGACATTATGTCTTGTATATATACTGCGCATATGGGGCTGTTTGTAACTTTGTTCACTGCTGAAGATACTATAACTAATAGCGAAATATACAGAATGAAATTGTCATCCCTACTCGAAGTTGATTTTCTTCTCTATTATTGGAAAATCATCAGTGGTTCCAATGAATTTTAGCAAACTTACTCACTCAAACCGATATAAATTGCCAAAAGAAAATCGTTTCATGACAACCCTAGTTCCATAGCATAGTTAAACTTTGTATCTATTGATGTGGTATCGCACTTAGTTTTTCTATCTTTCATCCTTCAAATAGCTGTCTTCTATCAGTTTGTGTGTGCTTATTATCTGTGCAAGTAATTCATTTCTATGTACTGGTAAGTATATCATACGGTTCTATTTTTATCATTCGCATATCCACCATTTTCTAACTTCACAAATTTGTGGGACATTATTTTACAGCTAAAAGGATGGGAAGGATGTCGCGGCCATTTATCGGCCCTCGACTGAACTTAGTTCTAAAGCCCAGTCCATCCCCCGAATTCCAAGTTTTAAAATGTCTTGCATATCATCTTGTATCACAAATTCCAATATGGCCCTTGCCTCCCAGCCAGAGGGGAAGTCGAGTTTTTCAAATCTTTCAGCTGTCCCGATTATTCTTCAGAGGGAAAAACCTCGATTACTTATGAGAGGGGAAATTTAGTTTAGATTGAAGCGATGTGCAAGAGGTGGGGAAAATTGACGTCTGGCGACTAAAAAGCAACAGGAAAGCATTCGTCAACACCTAACATCCAGACCCGAGAATTCGGTGGATTCTCGGACGTGGCCTTAGTATCTCAGCCGCGCTTTTATTGTGCCTGTTCATGTGGAGACTATGAAGTATCCACACGTCCCCTAGAACCGGCTTAAGCGGGATTAGATACGCTACCTCGGGAGCTGTGATGACAGATCAGTTCAAACAACTCATCTGATATTAAAGGATGAGCATCGTGGACGTCTGATGGAATAAACGCCTCAACATGGGGTAAATCTGGTAAATGCAATAAGAATAGCTCAGGTGTTCGAGGTTTTGTGTGTTTATGTGTGGGTGAAAGGAGAGGGGGTGGGGTTAAAAAGAGCTATGTGCTGGTGTCTGGCGATTTCCGACTGAGAAACGTAATAATGAACTACGGTCCACTACGTCTCCATTCATGTGACTTATCCTTATCCACGAAAAACATCGAAAAGCGACTGTACGCTGAGGAATTACAATTTTATATGAATGAAATAAGTTTGAACATACCAAAACATGGCCTTGTTATCCCCAAAAGTATGGTAGCTCGCAACAAACACGTTACTATCATGGTACTCATCGTTATAGCGCCATGTCGTTGGCAAGTTTAACCGCTATATTGGTCAAGACGGCCGGATATTGGATACACTCTTACCGAAGCACTTTATCTATATTTAATAGGTCTTCTACAGTCGATTGCATTGCTTTAACACAGCCGCTCTATGTCATATTGTTCGTGAAAAATGAAGACAATTTTCGACAATTCGGGATATATATATATAAACATATACATCAGATCGTGATTTCCACGATCAAAATGTTCCCGATTTTTTTCCTCCATTCGTTCAACGAGTAATCAGAGGCGGATGTTACGATAGGTAGTTAGGGGCCTATGGTATTTGTTCTACTCAACTGCACATTTGATTTCAATTCACTGCTCAACAACATCCTTCACTGGTGGACTATTGCTGGGCCTGGACACTGAATTCAGCTGGCTGCTCGGGAAGAAGGTGAAATCATCTCTACGTTTGTACAAGAGCGAAGAGCTTGAAATTTCCATGGTCAACACCTGTCAAATTGCCGCTCTTGAAATGAACTAATTCCTACGGAAAGATGCAATATCCAAAACAGGAAATCCGCCAGGAACAATGTTCTTTACCTTGCCGCCAATGCTAATATTTTGGAAGTCTGTTTACCTATTACTTATGCATGTCCCGCAATTGTTTTACGGAGGATCATCGATAAGATCTACGCCGCGAAATTGTGTATCGTCAGTAATTTTGTTCTATGTTTGGCTATAATTTGGAAGATCCCATTCGAAGGTGAGGATTTGATATCGGGCGGGGTCGTTTTGTTAGGGAGCATTTCAAGGTTTGGACCGTTCTATTTGGATTTTGGATTGTATTATTCCAGAATTTGGGGGATTCACATCGAAAATTATGCAAATGTGAGAAAAGATAATCCCCCTCTAGCTCAATATAAACTAGCTCATATATCAACACTGATTTGATAGGACCCGTTACGTCATAAAACAATCAGAAATTTAAGATAATGTTTAGTCACAAGCAGAAGACAATACTAATTATTTCGAAGTGAATTATTGGTGTTTTCGGTGTTTTACGTGGCTCAGTGGCTATTTATTGACGTTTAGACAAAATCAAGGACGTGAGATAATTTTAGAAATTGGCAGTGAATAACTTCGACTAATATAGGATGCAAATCCCAAGGGGCACCCTAAGTTGATACACCTCATCAAAGGGCATTTCTGAAAGATTGGTCATTACTCATTTTTTTTGTGTAGCGAGGTCACTTGGACCCGATGAGGTTTTTCTAACTATGGATCACTGGTGTAAATATGATCAATATGGATGAAATCATCTTACTATTCCACGAAATGACAAACTATGCTTACATTTATGATAGAGTTGAGGGTCTGTCAGTCATATTTGCCGTCGGCTTAAGTTCTTATACCCTTTATCGCATTTGGTTTAGGTTAATGAGTTATAGTTTAGATAACTACCAGGCTAGTGCATGATGTAGGTCGCTGATTACTGTCTGGCAATCAGCTCAAATAAGAGGACAGACCACGAAGACAGATAACGAAGACAGATAACGAAGACAGATCACGAAGACATGACCGAATCATGCTTCTGGTCGTGTATTACCTTTGCTACAGGATATATATATAGCCTAGGCCAATATTTCTCAATTACTTTATCTTAGTCCAGTTGTGGTATGACTTAACCCTCTCAAGACAAAACACAGAAACATTGTCGAACAGAAAACAACTTTAGGCCATTTTAATCTCCAGCAATAGATAGCTACCTGGAATAGCGATAAACGGCTTAAAACTACTGAAAATCCTAGGGCTTCCTCCGATGAATTGAGAAGTGAGCGATTTTCGGATTTTAAAGAGTCCTATGTCTCTAACCAGATGACATTCCTTGGCCTGTGACCGTTTGGGGTTAATCTTTAAAACGAACACAGTTCAAGGTCAGTTGGAAGGCAGCTTCCGAGGTGCTTCAATGAATGTTCGCCTATACTGAACAGGGACATAGAGGATGTTCCATTCCGTCTGACTAAGGCATTTGTATGAAGAAATGTAATATTTTTTCCCCCAAAGCGGGGTTCGGGGCTCATTGCAGATTCAGACTACATATGATGCAACGCATGCATATCGCCAGTTTGAATGTTTTCATCATTATCCATGTAAGAAATAGTCCGGGTAGACAGATACGATCACCATATACTTGTGTTTCAAAACTGTATATAATACATATACTTGTACACTGTTGGAACTATTTTGTCTGCAGATCCACAGTTCATACAGACGCTGGTGGCGGAGAAACCCGCTCGTGCTGTGTGTGCCCCGGTTCTCTGCAGAATGTTCTGCGAAAATGGCTGGCAGACCAATAACGAAGGCTGTGAAATATGCGCCTGCAACTGAAATTGAAAAGAAAGCTCTTGATTTGAAAGTTGAAAGCAGTTTAATCAAAATCTGTAATCTACCGAATAAATCTATGGAACAATAAAAGTTGGATAATCATCAATTGTTTGTCATTACACTGTCGTCTGCGATTGGCGGAAGTAAATTGTTCAGTTCAATCTTTCAATGCGTTAATCGTTTCTTTCTCATGCTCCTAGAATCCTAGCTATCAACGTTTACGTCTAACGAAAATGCCCCAGTCCTGCATTTTGTCCGTGACCTATATTGTATTCCTACATGTATGTGCTGATGAAGAAAGTATACCACTTGCAACGGTGTCTACCGGCCCGGACCATTTCAGATGTGAGCTACCCGCCCGACCCCACCCCCCTCCCCCCACCACCCCCACCCGTAGTGTTAGCTGAGTTGTAGAATGTGTACCAACTTTAGTGGCTCTATTTTACAAGGTAGTCTAACAGTCCAGTTACCTTGGTTGTGGATTTTGGAACTGATGGTTTCATCGTGTAGATGATGTTGTCTTGTAGTATGTGAGTAGTAGTAGTCCGGTGGCTCGAGGTTGAGATCGTGACTGACTGGAATAAAGCACCATATTTTGCACAGAGGCTCATTTGGGCATAAGGAATGATCTCAGAAGGGGTGCCCATTTCTGCAGGAGGTGGAAGACCCTTAATTTGCATAAATCCAATATGGCCGCCATAATATATACAGTAGCCTCCTGTTGGCGACTAGTTGACAGCTTTGAATCGCCTTTTTAGACGAGATTGGGTTTCTACGAGCCTGACTGACTCAAGAAGAAAATAATAACGATAATTAGAAACTTTATTACCCGTTGAATATCCAATATGGCCGCCAGAGCGTCACCAATAATGGTGTTATTGCTATGCACATGTATGTGTGTTTGTATACATGCTAATATATATCATATATATTTATAAAGGCTTCATTGAGAGGTTTCTGTAGATGTATCTCTGTTATGATCGACTGGATGAAGCACGCATGAAGGTTATTGGCTTTTTCCTCTTCTATCCAATATGGCCCCAGCGCCCCATCCTCGGTACCTGATTATCGGTACTAAAACAAATGTTTCGAAGGATGAAACTTCAGGTTATCGTACATACCACGCTTGTGAACTACAGCAAATGTTGCCAGTTGGATTCTTCTCGGCTCCTTACATGTAAATTAGCATGTGTAAATCCAGCGGCAAAGGGAGTTACTCTTCCAACACCGGTTGGGATCAGGCTAAAACTGTGCCGAGTAACTACCCTGAGGTAGATTTGCTTGTTTCAAGTTTCACAAACAGTTTCGATATTTGGCACTCGAGAAGATATGCTTTCACTGTCTTGTGTGATCGTTCATCTGCTATCGTCGAGCTGCTGGTCCCTTCTCAACTCCTTTTGACAATAAGGTTTGCACTCCATTAGTCTTAGTGCCCAGAAAGGAACCTAATATTTATGGGGGCTCTTGCATGGTGGCCGAGTTGTCTAAGGCGCATCACTGGTCATCGCAAGCCTCACACTGCCTGATGGCATCACTGGTGATCGCAAGCCTCACACCGCCGAACCGGCACGGATTCGAGCCTCGCTGTTGCATGTGTGAAAGTTTGCCAGTTACATGCCGACGGGCCGGAGGTGGTTCTCTTCCCGTATCCCAGCTTTCTCCATCATTAAAACTGGCTGTCACCATATGAGTGAAATAACCTTGAGTGTGACATTAAACCAAATCCCCCCTAATACCTGTAGGGTGATAACGATTTATCTTTCCCTTGAAAATCTGCCTTGTCTATTAACTGTGCGATTCAACAGGACCTATGATATGATGAATACGTAGTCATTAGATATCACGATTGCACTAGTTCAAAAGCCACTAAAGCCTGATGGCAAAAATCTGTTTAGATGATGCCTTCCGCATCATACCTATCGAGCCAGCGATTCACCCCTTATTGGGGTTTACCGGAGGCGACACGTATTTTTATGATCGGTGCCTGTCGATGGGATGCTCTGCATCCCGTAAGATATTAAAGAGCGCAAGTCATTCTCTGCAATCGGTTATGGCTACAAAATTCGGCATATCAGAGGTGATCCACATACTGGACGACTTCATGTTCGTCGGTGCAAATGACGCTAGCCACTGTTCTATAGCTCTCAACACTTTCACTTGTGTGAGTATTTGGGCATTCTAATCAAACATGCTAAGACTTACTACCCATCAACTGCTATGGTTATGCATGGGATTCAACTGGTCTCCAAAACTATGAAAGCACCATTTCCAGAAGACAAAATTCATAAACTGAAAAGCATACTGGGTGAATTCTGGCGTCGCAAAAAGGTATTCAGAAATGTGTAACTACATCTGCACACTGTGTACCAAAAATAAAGAGATCGAATTGGCATACGTACACGAAATTTATTCGGTCAGCAATAACAGATCTGCCGCTCAATGGAACTAAAACTTTGCTTTGCTTTGGAAGGGTGAGAGTTGGGGTGAGCGGGAAGGGTTGAGGGTTGACGTAAATTATTACCACTTCTCTTCTGGAAATCTGCATTGACGATGATGTAATTTTACATTGCAAGTTGCATTGCTTGGTTAAATCTCGCCGAAACGTTTAACATGTAAATATATAGTTTTTGGGGATACTTTGTCATTTTAAGTGGTTTCTTTTTTTCTTTTTTTTTACTAACAACAAATCAGGTATTCCGGCTTTGTTTATGACGCGAGGTAACACGATGACGAAAATTTGTGTATGCGTATAAATCCTATCGCTGAAATATATTTTTCGTGGGATGGAAAAAAGTAAAAACACATATTTTGCATAATTTCAAGCTCACCATCGCATTCGTTTGAATGAAGCTAGAGTCTATGTTAATACCTGGCTTGTATTCCTGGAGTCTTTCAACGGAAAAGTATTTTCTTTCTCCAAATTGGGTATCCTCTGATGTGATCAAACCAGATCAAACTGTTTCCGACGCTGCTGGTACCTTGGGTTTGGCGGCTGTTTTTGGATCCTCGTGGATATACCAAGAATGGCCAGCACATCTTGCCCACCTACAGACCACGGTCAAGAAGTGCTTGCCGTGAACATTTGGGGCCATAAACTGGCAAATCATAACGTTCTCTTTCTTTGCTGGTGAAATTCATGCATCAGTTAATAGTTGCCTGCCTTCGAAATGACATTCTTTTCAGATCAAAACATATTTCGGAACAATCTTATTCATGACAAACTCTCGCGGTTACAATTTCAGGAAGCGCTGTCTCTAGCCCCTTGGCTCAATCGCTCGTCGCACCCAATACCCTGTCTGTTGCTGAGTCTTTGAAGCAGAGTTCATCTGACGGCGTCCCTTGCAGAATCTTCCTTGAAAATATAAGTATATAGAGATTTCCTCAATAACACTGGTCAGCGTGCCAGTAAGATATTCTTCATCTCATCGGCACAGTTGGTTTCCTTCAAAGCATTCTTGCATTTCCACAAGTATGCACCTTCCACAGCTTATACATTCGTGTCGGCTATCAGTTATGTGCACAATTTGACTGAAGTACACGATCTTCCGCAGTTATTCCTTGCCAAAATGATACTTACGGCCATGTCAAAATTACACGGCCGGATACCAGATTGCTCATAACTAAGGATATCCTCCATAAGATATTTGATGCTATACCCCACATTGTATCCATCTAACTCTTTTACGAGCAATGATCTTGGTAGCATTTCATGTGTTCTTACGCGTTAGTGAATTGAGAGTTCGTTCAAAACAAGACAGCAATAGCAATGTTCTTTAATACAACGATGTCTCTTTCTCCGATCTGGCCCGTTACAAGGCATGCACATTATTATCCGCAACTTCAAACACAACATATCCCATAAACCAGTTCATTTGTTGATGCTGATAATATTAGATATTGCCAGTTCAAGCAATCCGTGCTTATTTTCGCTGGCATATTTCAAATCCGAGGACGGACCCCTGTTCCAGTTTGCAGAGAATGCGCCCGTTCCACCTGCCTATTTCTCAGCTCATGTAAAAAACGGAATCTCTTTAATCGGCATTGGTCCTCTTTAATAGGCCATAGTTTTCGCATTGGCGCCGCCACTTCATCTTCAGCAGCAAGAATCCCGAATAACATATTCAAAAATGTGTAGATGGAAGTCTAACGCTATATTAGTATGACACATTTCACTTGGTAGCTATGCATTGTCCAGTCACGGGTTGCATTGTACGGTAGCCCCAACGAATTTATTGCATAAATAAGGATCTGGTTCAACTTGACCCAGTTTGGCAAAGGTCAGTCAGGGTCTACCGTGCCATCTGAGTCAGTTATATATGATTATTTTCTAGTATTCACTGTATACCTAACACCAAGAAGACAATATAAAAAAAAATAATTCAAAATTTCGGATCGAAAATTCGTCAAAAATTTATCATTTTTTGGTTCTGACGTAGCTTTAACGTGATTATGGCGGCCATCTTGGATTATTTTGTATTTCTCGCTAGACCTTTGCCCGCACTATTGGTGTGGAAATTTTCAGACTCTTACCCCAGAGGATGGCGAATGTATGATGTTTTAAAAATCTTTGGGATAAAAATTGCAATTTATAGGCCCAAAATGACCTCGGGCCCCTAATGGGCCACATATTGCCTCCTGGGCCTCGAAATCGGGGGCACCCCTTCTGATATTGTTCTCGGTGTCTCTGAGGACACGTGTGCCAAATTTGGTACTTTGTTCCACTCTGTCACGATAAAGTGAAAATCTGGCCTTAAGCCACCGGACAATAGGGGAAAAGCAAATCTCTTAGCTTTTTTAGCGCGGGAAGTGAGCGCATTTGGAGTCGTGGAGCTGACGTCACGTCCGGGTCAAAGGAAACTCCCGGGATCAACGGTTACTTCCGGGTCATATCCGTGTCACGGGACTTCCGGTGTCAATCTGCGCATGCTCAGTTGAGGAATAGTAGAAAAAAAGACATTTGGTTGGACTTTTGGGTGGAGGTGGGCCATCCGTTGTTCGTGTGGGTCGAGTGAGGTATCGTTTGAAGCTCTCGTGAGGTAGCATCCGACTGGGATGGTGCGTAGTGTGAAAGTAAGGCTATGGCGCTCATGCGCAGTCGGGGAATTCTTGGGAAAAGGGCATTTGGTTTAGGAATATTTGGGCGATCAGTTCTTTTCTTGTGGATTTTATTATGGGGCCTGGGTACTTGTTTCATGCTGAAGAGTACATAGAAGGGGTCCTGTGGCCATGGGTTGACTTTCACTGGAAAATTATCTTGCGCATGTACAGCACGCAGGCAGGAATAAGTCATACAAATGAGAATTTTGTCGTTGTTGAGATTGTGTATCTCTCAATTTCGGAAAAAAGCGCCAAATCAAAGACAGTAATCCAGTTGTCGCTTAGTAGTAGAGAAAGCAGAAACCCGGTATATTTATCCTATGATCTCTGTGGAAAGTTTTACAGTAACGGCTCAATGACCTATCTTAACGCCTTAACGGCGTAGCATAACAGATTTTTACCTTTTGCGAGAGATTGTACCATGGTATTATATAATACTAACGCGTCGACAAGGGGTATGTATCAATTCATTCACACCATGGAATAAAACATGTTGGTACTTGCTTGTCCCCGATGATGTCATGCTACGCTGGGACATTGTACAGGGGTTTTGCTATAAAAAGACATGTTTTGTTTGTAGATCATGACGTCATCGCTCTACCCCGGGACATCGTACGGGGGTGTTGCTAGGAAAAATCCTGTTTTGTAGGTCATCGTTCTATATGTCAGGGTAATAGTCCATGAGCCAGACCCCAAAATTTCATCAACTGGTACCACCTGGGGTGGCAAATTCTCATTATGTTTTTTTGAAAGTCCTATATCCTCAGATGAAAAAAGACTTTGAAAGCAATCCGGGACACACAGCTTAGTGGTAGTAATCACCTCTTAAAGACGGACACCCCAGTCCAATCTGAGAGACCAGATTTGGGGGTAGGGGAAATATAAAGTTGAATATCTTTGCAAGTAATGGTGATATAGTGACGTTTGGCCACTTGAAATGTTGGTAATCTGATCCTCTATATGTTGGTATCTGTTATATGCTAATGTGTCAATTATGTAGGTCACCAGAGGTCAAAAGGTCACAAAATCTGAACCCTGGCTAAAACGTGACCACCTGTAGGAAAACTCGCTGCAGATACCATACCCATGGGATTTTCTTAACGTAAATGAGTTCAAATGGAAGCCAAGAAGTACCCAAATCGATAATAAGTCGAAACAAGTGGAGTTTATTATTATTTAGACTGTGGCACAGAACTGTTTTTGACGTATTTTCAAAAATGGTTTTTTTATTGCGCTAAAACAAGTGTTTTATATATAACGCTCTACAGAAATTGGTAATGTAAATGTCGAAATACAGTAAAATTCCACGTTCAAAAAAATATTTTCCCACACACACGACAGCATTTATCAAAGATTGTGTAGTTGTGTGTACCACCCTGAATGAGTTGTTATAAACCGTTTACGATTTTCTGCGTACTAACCCGTCCAAGCTGTTACATGGATGAGTCTCATCTCTTGATGTTTGATACCTATTGTACCATCGCAGGCAAAAATAGTCGGACAGTCGTGCATATGAGAATGGAGGACTTGCACAATTAACCAGATGTGACAATTCTGTCAGTAGATTGGCTAAATGGATCAAAATCGACAAACAGGAAGTGGCAATGTTTCAATAGTCTTTCCGCCTTGTCATTACCGAAAATATGGCGATACCGACTATTTACATCTGTTCAATATGGCAGCCGAAATTAAGCTTGTGTTTTTGTAGTATTGGCATATTTTTCCGTCGAAAAAACATTTTCTTCAGTCCATTGGTTGTGAACTTAGCACAAAAGGTTTGATAATCACGATGTGACCGGATTCTATTACCTAACCACCTTTGAGGTTATTTTTGAGGCCGAAAAGTCACGTGGGGCCAAATCAAGAGCTGAAACGTTACATCATACATGTAGCTTATAATGTTACGAGCATTTTGGCCATGCAGCTGTATGTACAAAGCATCATGGTTATATCCTATAAGGCGACCATGTTGTGCCGTATGGATTTCACGTTTTTCACATTATCTCCTCGATATTTATCTAATTGTCTAATTTATTTCACCTCAAATCATTTCGAACTATTCCAAGACAAAGTTTATCATTGGATGACAGTTATAAACCCACTTGCATACTCCGCACGAAGTATAGTGGGTAAATGGAATGGGAACCCAATTTGGCGTTCTGACACTATCGGTTTTCGTGATATGAGGGCAATTCCAGTTGCCATATCCAAGCTAGCATATGCTATGGTTGATCTGTTAATGCTTATCATCTTTCAAACCTATTTGCACAATTTCCACTCGACTCATAGTGGACAAATTGGGTTGGGTTCTATAGATGATTTTGTCTTGAAATTTTGTCTTGACAAGCCTCCTGGAACTTGCGGTTTGACGTCTCTTGACTATAATGTTGAGTCATCTTCTGGTCGCAATTACAGGCCCCCATCTTTTTTTTCGAAATAAATCGATTCAATATCATAGCTTATCCTTTTAGGTGCGCCTTGGACATATTGCCCAAATGCTTAGTGCAAAACTTTATGGAACATTCGAAATGGGGACATTCATGGGCCATCTGAGCGTTTTTTATGCTTTTCGTCTTATTTAGTTATTTTTCATCTTTATGGTATACTCAGTATGACAGAGTCGGATAGAGCCAGGAGAGAACACATACTTATCCCATGGGCGAGGCATAGACTGCGAAAGACGAAAAATCGAGTACAGTAAACGCTTATCTCCTCTCCGTAGAATCGACTTCGAACAATAACATGTTATTAGTATATACAAGAAGAAACAATCTCGTGTTAATCGGGATTAGTGACAAGCTACGAACCGTAGTGCCAAATATCTTGCAAGCTGTGCTCGTATTTTCATATCAGCATGCGATATGTATCCCCAAATTTGAAAAAGAAATTTGAGTGAAGGCGTTTGATGCTTTAGCCCTGTTTTACAAATTTCTGCAATTGTGTTTTGTGACGTTGATTTGAAATTGTCACATAGCAAATGCTACTAGGCGAGATATTTAAACGTTATAGACAGGTCCCAAACAGTTCGATGACAGAGAAGGCACTCTTAATTTTTTATAAATGCATAGGTCTAAATATGATGCCGTTATGACTATCTGTATAGTTTGCTTCAAATTCAGTAAAGGTGGATACATATCCATCAATGCATCATTTATATGGCGATTATCAAATGCGAGATGGCCTTATAGCGTGTGAATGCATAAAAAGAACGCATTTAAAATGATCGATTTTTGAAAGCGCCTGCATAAAATCGTATTCACAAGGGAACATGTAAGTCAGCCAAAGAGGGGCATAATTAATACCCATCGGATTACCTTTCTGCTGTTGAAATATTGTATTTCCAAATTTCAGTAGATGTTATTAATGGCAATTTCAAACAGATCCACAAACAAAAAACATCCCGTGAATGATGTCCCTTGTATGTGGTAGAGCTAAAGAATGTTTTATGGCTTCTGAAATTGATATATCTGCCATCGATTTTCTTGAATACCGATAATATTAATGAGCTGTGACAGTCAATAAGGTCCTGTTGAGGGATTGTAGTATAGTGAGTCGAGACATCTTATGTGATTACATAACTGTAAAGTATGTGCCCTTTCGTATCAACTTTTTCCGTATAAGAATACTGATCAGCGATAAGGATTTGATTCTAACATCATGATGTTTTGCCCGCAGGCTAAGACTGTCCGGTCCCTATCTTCTAACCCAGCTAGAACACTTTTCTCCACACTGGGGACAAGTGTCCGTCCTTGGTTGCAATAGAGAAGGATATGAAAAGGGACACTAATCACCAGGACATTCTTATCCATTACACCGGCATTATAGGAAACTTGACCCCTTCTCTCTTGCAGGAAACTAGCCTGTGTTTATGTATACTATGATTCTTTTTCTCTGAATTCGGTGCTAATTCTGTTATTTAAATTAGATCTTTGGATTATGGGCTCAGAAATTCTTTAATGGACGACAGACTCCTAGACGCTTTTATTTAGATTTTTCAATATCCACATACATTCAACGCCATAATATTTTGAAATAGTGGCGCAATACCATTCCCAAACTGCTTTTGCCCCTTGGAAGGGCCCCCGTCAACAGGATTGAAAGATGCTCGTGGGTGCAGCTTCTACAATCAGCTATGAATCTAACTGTGTATGATTATTTATGCATTTCCGGAGTCCAATACAGTTTTGATACATCGCTGTGAGTGGTTGGAAGAGAAATACCTCTTTCCTTGAGAAAAGTTTTGTGGTTGTTTATATAAATCTTTCAGAATAAATACAGTCTGGGAGTAAGTATACGTATGGATGATGGTGTGTTTATACTTAATTCATTAACCAGCACTGGTAATAGTAGTATAGTATATTGTTTGGAGCTTTGTCTGTTGGGAATTTCCAGAACTTCTTGCGAATTGAGATTTCTCGGTACTTGTTATACAAGGGAAAGGGTACTTCTGTCAATATGGCGGATTGTTTCAGCGATCCAGCTTTTGGTGATGTCCAGCCAATCGATAGGTACCGTAGATTCAACATTTTATTGATTTGCCTTCATCAGGAATGATTTCAGGTCTTCATCCCTCACCATACCAAGGTTACCAGTCTCAATATGTGTGCATGATGAAAAGATAAAGTTCGACGATTCACAATCACGACTTTTTATCAAGTCGAATACTATGATACGAAGCTAAGGCAGAATACAGAATGTTGGAGGAACAACCATTCCATACCCACTGCCTATTATAATAACGTCATTTTTTTCAGCTGCTAATCGGGACGCCGCTATCTGTGGATCGGAGTGTATGCTATACTGTCCACTTGGCTACGTTTTGGATGGGCAAGGATGTGCCAAATGCCAGTGTAATCCAAGTAAGCACTATATCTCGACCAGTCAATCCGTAATTTTCACAAAATTCAAATTAATCCTTCAACAAAGAGCTGCGTCGATAGCACCAGCAGGTGCACTGAGACGAGGTTGGCTTAGCGGTGCGTTCACTCTGTCTCTTCCCTTTTTCTTTCACCTGGTTCGGGATTTTCAACTATATTTGCACACTGGGCCTATTTTCTCTCGCGAGGTATTCTTTTCGTGAATCACCTGGCTTTCCATGGGCTTTACAAGTACACAGATGTTCAGGCTAGAAATACCTTGTGTTCAATTAACTTGAACATCCGGTCTTGCTACGTGAACACCTGTGTACTTGAACCAGGCTGTAGGAATATATAGATTATCTGCTTCAAGAGAAACAAATCTATTAGGAATATCAACTTTGTTTGACAACACACATGAATGACATGAAATCGAGCCAAGATTGGGTCCTGTGACTCGTGTATCCCCATGAGAATATGCTTGCAAAACGATATACGGCAAATTGAGATTTCTCGGTACTTGTTATACAAGGGAAAGGGTACTTCTGTCAATATGGCGGATTGTTTCAGCGATCCAGCTTTTGGTGATGTCCAGCCAATCGATAGGTACCGTAGATTCAACATTTTATTGATTTGCCTTCATCAGGAATGATTTCAGGTCTTCATCCCTCACCATATCAAGGTTACCAGTCTCAATATGTGTGCATGATGAAAAGATAAAGTTCGACGATTCACAATCACAATTTTTTATCAAGTCGAATACTATGATACGAAGCTAAGGCAGAATACAGAATGTTGGAGGAACAACCATTCCATACCCACTGCCTATTATAATAACGTCATTTTTTTCAGGTCCTAAGCTGGAGGGCGCTGTCTGTAGATCGATGTGTGCGATACTCTGTTCATATAGCAACGATTTGATTATGCCAGGATGTCCCACATGCAACTGTACCTCAAGTAAGCACTATCTCTCGACCAGTCAATTCGTAATTTTCACAAAATTCAAATTAATCCTTCAACAAAGAGCTGCGTCGATAGCACCAGCAGGTGCGCTGAGACAAGGTTGGCTTAGCGGTGCGTTCACTGTGTCTCTTCCCTTTTTCATTCACCTGGTTCGGGATTTTCAACTATATTTGCACACTGGGCCTATTTTCTCTCATGAGGTATTCTTTTCGTGAATCACGTGACTTTCCATGGGCTTTACAAGTACACAGATGTTCAGGCTAGAAATACCTTGTGTTCAATTAACTTATCGCCCCGGTTTGGACAACTTGAACATCCGGTCTTGCTACGTGAACACCTGTGTACTTGAACCAGGCTGTAGGCATATGTATATTATCTGCTTCAAGAGAAACAAATCTATTAGGAATATCAACTTTGTTTGACAACACACATGAATGACATGAAATCGAGCCAAGATTGGGTCCTGTGACTCGTGTATGCCCATGAGAATATGCTTGCAAAACGATAAACGGCAGACACACAGACCAATTTAATGATGGAATGAGTGATTTGCATATTAGCAGCTGAAGTTGTTGAGACTTGAAACGGGAGTTGTCTCCCTTTTCCCGACTCCATCTGGATAACCTTTTGCTCGCTTTCGACGAAGACTATCCCCAAACGGTCCAATTCAGTGATATGTATTGCCCTGTTCACCAGTTTTTATGAACAATTGTCTCTCATTATTATAGACACTACGACCTGTGTGGGTATGGAAATATATGTATGATTTGTTTTATACGGAATTTGTTATGTTGGAAATCATTAACTCACCATCTTAGCTTGCTAAGGCCATTTCACGTTTCACTTAACATTACCCTTAGCTCAATGTCTTCATTCTCCGTGTATTTCGCCCATGTCAGCTTCCCCAAGCATCAAGTCGCATGTCCGCTCCATTTAAACGAGCCAATGAAATTGTCCGTATTCAAATACTTCGACCTGGAAATCTCAGACAGGAGACGTGTCAATTTCACTTAAGCGCTCGACATGCTCGAGGCGCAAGACTGTGGGAGACCAAACCGAAGTTGTGCGAATTAGCTATTTTATTTCTCACTCTAATGGAGCATGCTTCTTTGTTTTCCTTAAGAAAAATCATATTACAAGCGGCCTAACATATTTGTAAAAAAATAAAATTGGCGACAGTTCACAGGAAAATGATATGCTTTTTATTTTGTGATGGGGGCACTCCGAGGCCCACCAGGGGATCGTTTCAATCGATCGCTTTCTGGAGGTGTGTCTTCGTTTTATGAATGTGATTGCGCCGATGTCGGAGCTAACGGGACCAATCGGATGTGACCATTTGGGAAACGTCCTATTACATTCAGATATCACCCGTTACCGCATGGCTACGAGCAGAAGTTTCTACGTATGACCGTGTCATGCGTTCGGATGATGTAACTCACCTTTTAAAGATACTTTTCGTCAACAATGACAGTTTGTGTAGCCCACAATTTAAGTATATATTGAAAAGGTTTGCATATATTTATACTCGTCCGCTTATTAAATATCAAGAGTTAATATTCCAAGACCTAATATGTCTGAATTTCCAGATTGCTGGAACGTGATTATTTCAGAATATTGACAAAGACAAACTTTATCTATGAGCTTAAATGTGTACTTTATGTTGCTACTCCAATTCCTTTCTAACATATCTGTACTCTTGCAGCATTAACAACCTTTACAAATTACATTGTAAACCAATCGATTTACTAGAAACAATGCCTGGTGAGAGCCTATAGAGCCATTGTGTAAGTTAGTTACTGCCTCCATCTTCGGGTTTCGAGCTGTTCTATCACACGCGCACTTGCAAATTGTGCATCCGGGTCGCTTCGCGACCTCGGCATACAATTTCCCCTGACGTTAATCTCACTATCCCTTACGAAATGAAAGTATACCCGCAGTAGAATAGAAGTACAGTGGCAGTGGCAACTGAAAGTATAAAGGCAATATGAGAGAAGTATATACTTCCAGCATACTTCCATGAGAATTCTTTTTTTTTCACGACAATTGGTTGTATGTTAGACTGAATTTGTGAGTTGTAGAAGTGTTGCAAAAGTATGGTAGAATCATGGTGGCAATATGCTGACATTATGTTAATTAAGCTGCTGTAACCCTTCACAGAAGTATACAGGCAGCTTGGTAGAAGTAGAGTGGAAGTATGCCTGCAGTATAGTGGCAGCAGACAGGCTGAAGTATAACAGCAGTATAAGGTTGCCCCATATACCAGGTGTTGTCTAAATCAAAATGGTATACTGTACAAGCATCCTCCTTCTGGCAAAATTGACACATGCATGTATCATACACACATGAATGGTGTATATTACTACATTATAACATGAACATATGAGGTAGTTTAACATGGTATACATGTTTTGGGGTGTAATTAAACTGACTGCCCTAGCTGACAATTACGTTATATTCTCACCATGTTAAATTTTAGATCAGGCATGCCATAATGTTGGCCTGTAATGTTGGGAAAATATGCAGTGTTGGAAAAATATGGGAAATGGAATGAAAGGGGAATTCCTCCTATTGGCATCTAACATATTAATGTTACTTACATGCATCAGTTTATGAACAAAGCTGTGCAGAGAAAAGAGGCATACTGCATAGATCTGCTCTCCATGTGCCATGTACAGCAACTGTGTACTCACTGGAGAGAATTTCAGTTGACCTATTTTTCAAATAAATGATCAATTCCTATCCCATCATTCCTCTCACTGAAGTATAGCAGCAGTATAGTTTCGAGACCAAAGCCAAAGGACAAGTTGTAGAAGTATAACAGCAGTGTACACAGCAAATGGCTAAAGTTGTAGCAGTATAACAGCAGTGCACACCTGATGTCTCCAAATTTGCTAAAGTATTTGCAGTATACCGGTACCAGAAGTATAGAATTTACATTTTATGTGATCAAGTTGTAGAAGTATGGCAGCAGTACACAACGCAAGAGTGTAAGTGCCAGAAGTATAGTGGCTGTATAAAGAAAAGAGCTGAAATTGCACACAGTTTCAGAAGTATGACCGCAGTAGAGGGGAGGTCTGTGGAAGTATAGTGGCAGTGTATACATCCGCAGAAGCATATACTGCTCTTCCATAAGGGTATTCCCAGAAAGGACCAGTAGGCTTACATTTATGATAATTTTGGCAACTTCAGGTAAAAAATTATCCTGTTGTCATTCATCAAAATATATTCTAGGCTAAAGAGATAGAGAAGAGAGAGGATGAACGAACTGCAGGTCGAATCACGTTTCAGTGGACCTACCGGTTATATGAGCGCAGCTCCTTGTTAGAGCATGAAGTAGAATATTGTGGGGAAATATTACGAACGTACCGGTAGTTCAATGTCAATTTGAAGACAATCGATGACGGGTGAATATAGAGATGCTTCAAACGAGCACATCAGTGAATATTCGCTTGTATTCAACAGAGACACATAGGGGATATTCGCTTCTGTCTGACAGGGGCGTTCATATGAAGATATGTAATATGTTTCCCAAAATGGGGGTTCCGAGCTCATTGCGCAATTAGACTACATATGATGTAATATATGCATATCGTTAGTGTAATGTTTTCATCATTATCCATGTAAGGAATAGTCCGGGTAAGAAAATAAGGTCATTGTATAATTTTGTTTCAAAACAGCATATAATACATTACAATCTTGAAACTATTTTATCTGCAGTTCCAAAAGCGATGACTCTCGCGAACCTGATGGCGGAGAAACCTGCTCGTGCTGTGTGTGCTCCGGTTCTCTGCAGAATGTTCTGTGTCAATGGCTGGCAGACCAACGACGAAGGCTGTGAAATATGCGCCTGCAAGGGAAATTGAAACGAAATATCTTGTTTTGAAAGATGAAAGCAGTATAATCACCATCTGTAATATACTGAATAAATATATGGCACTATAGAAGTACGATAATCGAAATGTAGTCATTACACTGTCATCTGTGAATGGCGGAAGTAAACTATTCGGTCCAATCATTCAAAGCATTAACCCTTTCTTTGGCCTGTTAAAGTATCCTAGCTATCAAGTATAGGCCTACAGAAAATGACCCGGCCCTGCATTTTGTACGTGGGGTATGTTGTATCCCTATTTATCAAATAACTGCGGTGTTATTAGGGACATATGGTCATGACATATTTATCGTATACATGCACCTCGGTGAATAACACTTTAAAACACGCTGATTGGATAATACATGTAGCGTGAGAAAATAAATTACTACGCTTGGTAGTGACGTCACTGAACTATTTTTCCCATTGATAAAATTTTACTACGAAATACTATGTTCACAAGTGCAACAACAACATAGATATCTGCAAGACGATCATTTTATTCAGATACATGCATCGGCCTGCAAATTATAATTGTCAACAGCCATATAAGCAGCAATGATTTGCAATGCATTATTGTCCCGCAACGCGGCCGGGGCACTTTAAGATGGTTCTTGCTTCTATGTGTCCGTAGATGTCCGTTCATGTCCGTGCATGTTCGTGGATGTCCGTGCATGTCTGTTAGAATGATTACTTCCTAACGCTTTGTTGGATTCTTCCGAAATTCGGCATACGCATTCCTTGCGACGGGACGCTAGTCGGTATCGCATTTCAGCAACATCTGCCTGAAGGTGGCGCCACTGGGTCAAAATGGATTTTGCTTCTTTGTGTCCGTGGATGTCAGTTACAAGCGATAACTTCCAAACACTTTCTTGGATTCTTCCGAAATTCGGCATACGCATTCCTTGTGAGAAGACGCGGCTGCGTACTGGATTTCAGTAACATTTGCCTGAAGGTGGCGCCACTGAGTTTCGCTTCTTCGTGTGCGTTCCAGTTAAAATAGGCCTTGCTCTCTTTGTGTCTGTGGATGTCTGTTCAAATTCTTCACAGGCGATAATTTCCGAAAGCTTTGTCGGATTCCTTCGAAATTTAGCATATACACTCCTATAGTGACCAGACATGGGTTGGTATTGCGTTTCAGCAAGATCCACCTGAAGGTGGCGCCACTGGGTCTCGTTCCAATCTTCTGTGCATGTCCGTGGTTTCCATTCAAATTCTTCCCAAGCCATAACTTCCAAATGCTTTGTCTAATAACCATATGTGACCACCATATGTGACCAATGAGGCCGCATCACTTTCTCGAGGTTATGGTGTATTTGGCATGATGCGGTAATTAGTTTATTATGGCAATATCGCATATTTGACAAGATAATCAGTTATATTCAAGAGATCAGGAGGAGTCTGGATTAGGTGAAAGAGCAGTACAAATATGGCAAAGCGTTAAAACACACCCGGCCAGGTGTGAAGTCAGCCTAGACTATTAATGTTGGAATGAACAGTTTAACACACTCTGTGAAGATTGACTTGTGATTACGTGAATTAGATTGAAAGTGACAAACCGAGACTGTTGTGTATTTGTAATTACGATGTCGTAATAATCCTCCATGTTGAATTAACAATATAAGTGAAATAGGAGCAAACAATTTTGAAATGCTGAATTGTGTAACACAAAACATTTAGCGACATTTTGGGCGAACCTTCAGCATGAACGTACTTCGGGGGATAAACTTAAGAAAATCCATTCAATTCATGTTAATACTAATGGTAAGTCAATAAAACGTTCAATGTCACCGTGAAAGCATATAGATATATGTTGACATTGTCAGTAGAGATAAAGCAAATCCTACGGTTGCCCATAGGGAATATCGTTTTCTTCTTCAGTTTTTTTGTTTTATTACTTTTATGAATTTCTTGGGGATTTTCTCCATTTTTCGTCGAATTTCTACAAACAGATTCTTGGTGATCACATACGTTTCTATAGATTTCTGTCATTCCTATAGTAACGTCGTCATAAATGTCTTTATCATTTTTCACCGAAAACCAAACAAAACTCTTGTAAAGGTTTCCACAGTGGTGTAAAGGATTCATGACGATTTTACTAGGGATGACAGAAATATAATCAAATTATGTGATAACCAAGAATCTGTTTGTAGGAAATCGACGAAAAATGGAAAAAATCCCAAGAAAAAAACCCCCGAAAAAGTAATAAAAATGTAAAACAAATCAGAAAAAATCGATGTCTCCTATGGGCCACCGCAGGATTGGGACATGTCAGATATACCGTCTTTCTATGGATCTACTTCTTCGTGAGAATCTCTCATCTGTTGTCCTTTTTATAATCAGGAGTTATAAGTAACGCATAAGGCCCAATCTAATCATTGCATACAGGAATACTTACATAGACTTATCCGTAAATCAGGAAGCTCCTCATTCTTGCTATCCTTGTGGCGGCCGCCTCTGGTAAGTATATTGGATACAATAAGTAGAATAGTGATAACGCTTTTAAATTGTCAGCTTCAATACCGTAATTTTCAGATGTTTCTGCCATTTTTAGGTCTAACAAATCGTTTCGTCTGGTCACAGACACCCGACAATGTGGAGCGGTGACGTGGCTTTATGCTATTTTGTGTTACTCCGTAGAAAACGCCAGATTTAGGACAATTAATGTATAAAATCACAATAGTACATTTGTATGTGCCACTCTATGTACACGCCTTCTACCCAAACTTTCATTTGTTTTAGCAATATTTCTGACACCTTAACATCACAATACTGATCAATTAAAGATTGGTTAACGATACCTTGGCCATGCAACTTCTGCAAAATCTAATTTTACTGTGCCACTGGGGTTTTTGCCCTTTTTTCTTTTACCCAAATCGCGGTTTTAAATTTATTTTTACTGTTATTTAACCTCAGATATATTAGCTCAGATATATTAGCGTTGCATATATTGTAATTCTGAGTATAGATAAAGTTTGTATTGTATTGCATTATTACGAGAGGTAACTTGGCTGATTTAATTTTTTCTTCTTTAAAAAAAAAACAAACAAACAAAAACATCGTCCATGCGCATGGTTCAGAACTGCGCGAGCTGACCAGAAACAAAAAAATAATGCTTTGGCCTTAGGGTGGGGTAATAATGGCTAATACCGATACCGCATTGATTTCAGGTCTTCATCCCTCACCATAGTCGAATACTATGATACGAAGCTAAGGCAGAATACAGAATGTTGGAGGAACAACCATTCCATACCCACTGCCTATTATAATAACGTCATTTTTTTCAGCTGCTAATCTGGACGCCGCTATCTGTGGACCGGTGTGTATGATATTCTGTCCATTTGGCAACGTTTTGAATGAGCAAGGATGTCCCACATGCCAGTGTAATTCAAGTAAGCACTATCTCTCGACCAGTCAATCCGTAATTTTCACAAAATTCAAATTAATCCTTCAACAAAGAGCTGCGTCGATAGCACCAGCAGGTGCACTGAGACGAGGTTGGTTTAGCGGTGCGTTCACTCTGTCTCTTCCCTTTTTCTTTCACCTGGTTCGGGATTTTCAACTATATTTGCACACTGGGCCTATTTTCTCTCGCGAGGTATTCTATTCGTGAATCACCTGGCTTTCCATGGGCTTTACAAGTACACAGATGTTCAGGCTAGAAATACCTTGTGTTCAATTAACTTGAACATCCGGTCTTGCTACGTGAACACCTGTGTACTTGAACCAGGCTGTAGGAATATATAGATTATCTGCTTGAAGAGAAACAAATCTATTAGGAATATCAACTTTGTTTGACAACACACATGAATGACATGAAATCGAGCCAAGATTGGGTCCTGTGACTCGTGTATCCCCATGAGAATAAGCTTGCAAAACGATATACGGCAGACACACAGACCAATTTAATGATGGGATGAGTGATTTGCATATTAGCAGCTGAAGTTGTTGAGACTTGAAACGGGAGTTGTCTCCCTTTTCCCGACTCCATCTGGATAACCTTTTGCTCGCTTTCGACGAAGACTATCCCCAAACGGTCCAATTCAGTGATATGTATTGCCCTGTTCACCAGTTTTTATGAACAATTGTCTCTCATGATTATAGACACTACGACCTGTGTGAGTATGGAAATATATGTATGATTTGTTTTATACGGAATTTGTTATGTTGGAAATCATTAACTCACCTTTTAAAGATACTTTTCGTCAACAATGACAGTTTGTGTAGGCCACAATTTACATATATATTGAAAAGGTTTGCATATATTTATACTCGTCCGCTTATTAAATATCAAGAGTTAATATTCCACGACCTAATATGTCTGAATTGCAAATTGTGCATCCGGGTCGCTTCGCGACCTCGGCATACAATTTCCCCTGATACATTTTGAATCCCTCTGCCTCATGCGGTAACTATTACATAATATGTGGAAATATGATAAATGTGGATCAGGTAATCTCACTATCCCTTACGAAATGAAAGTATACCCGCAGTAGAATAGAAGTACAGTGGCAGTAGCAACTGAAAGTATAAAGGCAATATGATAGAAGTATATACTTCCAGCATACTTCCATGAGATTCTTTTTTTTTTCACGACAATTGGTTGTATGTTAGACTGAATTTGTGAGTTGTAGAAGTGTTGCAGAAGTATGGTAGAATCATGGTGGCAATATGCTGACATTATGTTAATTAAGCTGCTGTAACCCTTCACAGAAGTATACAGGCAGCATGGTAGAAGTAGAGTGGAAGTATGCCTGAAGTATAGTTGCAGCAGACAGGCTGAAGTATAACAGCAGTATAAGGTTGCCCCATATACCAGGTGTTGTCTAAATCAAAATGGTATACTGTACAAGCATCCTCCTTCTGGCAGCATGTATCATACACACATGAATGGTGTATATTACTACATTATAACATGGACATATGATGTAGTTTAACATGGTATACATGTTTTGGGGTGTAATTGAACTGACTGCCCTAGCTGACAATTACGTGATATTCTGACCATGTTAAATTTTAGATCAGGCATGCCATAATGTTGGCCTGTAATGATGGAAAAATATGCAGTGTTGGAAAAATATGGGAAATGGAATTAAAGGGGAATTCTTCCTATTGGCACCTAACATATTAATGTTACTTACATGCATCAGTTTATGAACAAAGCTGTGCAGAGAAAAGAGGCATACTGCATAGATCTGCTCTTCATGTGCAATGTACAGCAACTGTGTACTCACTGGAGAGAATTTCAGTTGACCTATTTTTCAAATAAATCATCAATTCCTATCCCAGCATTCCTCTCACTGAAATATAGCAGCAGTATAGTTTCGAGACCAAAGTCTTGTTTTGGTAAGGACAAGTTGTAGAAGTATAACAGCAGTGTACACAGCCAATGGCTAATGTTGTATCAGTATAACAGCAGTGCACACCTGATGTCTTCAGATTTGCTAAAGTATTTGCGGTATACCGGTACCAGGAGTATAGAATTTACATTTTATGTGATCAAGTTGTAGAAGTATGGCAGCAGTACACAAAGCAAGAATGTAAGTGCCAGAAGTATAGTGGCAGTATAAAGAGAAGAGCTGAAATTGCACACAGTTTCAGAAGTATGACCGCAGTAGAGATGAGGTCTGTGGAAGTATAGTGGCAGTGTATACATCCGCAGAAGCATATACTGCTCTTCCGTAAGGGTATTCCCAGAAAGGACCAGTAGGCTTACATTTATGATAATTTTGGCAACTTCAGGTAAAAAATTATCCTGTTGTCATTCATTAAAATATATTCGAGGCTAAAGAAATAGAGAAGAGAGAGGATGAACGAACTGCAGGCCGAAACACGTTTCAGTGGACCTACCGGTTCTATGAGCGCAGCTCCTTGTTAGAGCATTAAGTAGAATATTGTGAAGAAATATTACGAACGTACCGGTAGTTCAATGTCAATTTGAAGACAATCGATGACGGGTGAATATAGAGATGCTTCAAACGAGCACATCAGTGAATATTCGCTTATATTCAACAGAGACACATAGGGGATATTCGCTTCTGTCTGACAGGGGCATTCATATGAAGATATGTAATATGTTTCCCAAAATGGGGGTTCCGAGCTCATTGCGCAATTAGACTACATATGATGTAATATATGCATATCGCTAGTGTAATGTTTTCATCATTATCCATGTAAGAAATAGTCCGGGTAGGAAAATTAGGTCATTGTATAATTTTGTTTCAAAACAGCATATAATACATTACAATCTTGAAACTATTTTATCTGCAGGTCCACACTTCATAGAGACGCTGGTGGCGGAGAAACCTGCTCGTGCTGTGTGTGCTCCGGTTCTCTGCAGAATGTTCTGTATCAATGGCTGGCAGACCAATGACGAAGGCTGTGAAATATGCGCCTGCAAGGGAAATTGAAACGAAATATCTTGTTTTGAAAGATGAAAGCAGTATAATAACCATCTGTAATATACTGAATAAATATATGGCACTATAGAAGTACGATAATCGAAATGTAGTCATTATGCTGTCATCCGCTTACGCTGCAGGATATATGCGGGATGTGCATAGGATATGTTAAGTTAGGTTGGAGATTCACGATATTCCCATCACGATATGTTAAGGATATCTCAGCGAGTTTTTCGGCCATATGTCAGGATATATTAGGTAGGATGGAACGGTTAGATTTCAGCACTAACATCTCCAGACATCTCCCACTACAGTATCTTCTATTAGTATCAATACAGACCACCCACCCATAGTTTCATACCAGGCAATAGTAATACTTGTAGCTATGATCTGGGTATCCTTAAAGATATATGCCCCATTCAAGATAGGTCCACAACCCGGTTCACTTGCATTTCCGGACCGAGGGACTTTCACCCTCTGCAGTGTCCTCTAAAGTGGATATGCTTTATCAACGGGTCTCAGTTCTCCTCATTGAAAGGTGTAGGGATACACATCCTAGATGGGTTCAAGTATAACTAATCTCTGACAGGCACGTGTAATATATAATTCCGGAAGGATATATACTCAAACATAATCTTAGCATTGCCGGTACCATAGATCATGTTTCCCAGACACAGTATCCTGGAGGATATATTATTCCATTCCCCAAAGCCAAGAATAGGGCCACAAACCGGTCCACCTGCAGTTCCGGTAGTGACGTTCACCCTCTGCAGTATCCTCTGACCAACGTCTTATACTCCGAGTCTTCTTCATGAAAGATTTAGGGATACATATCATTGATACCAGCAATACCAAATATCCTTGAGTGATATTTATGGGGTTATTATCAAATTTGGCACATTCAGGATATATATCCTATAGAAAATAGGATACTAGGATATAGTATGCTGGGAGGAACGTACAAGGACCGTAACTTTATTGGCGTCCTGAGCATAGCTTAAGGATACATACATGTATCCTTGACATCAACAATAACATACATTCTGTACTAGAGAGGAATTGACACTGAAATTTGGCTTTATAGGATATTAGTATCCTAAAGGATACCTTTTATGCTATAGAACAGTCTCCTTTGTGTAGGATACTAATCATGATGATACAGGATACGATTTGACGTAGGATATCTAGGATATATATCCTGTAGGATAGTGTACTATGGGATGTCAAGGATATATCCTTTAGGATACTATTTTAGACATATTAGGATATCTAGGATATATATCCTGTAGGATAGTGTACTATGGGATGTCAAGGATATCCTATAGGATACCATTACAGACGGTAATGGGTCACCCAGGATATATATCCTATAGGATTTCATAATTATAGGATCCTAGTGATCGTCCCCAGTATATCCTTAGTAGGATATTCCCTTTATTAGTCATCTCCAGTATTCATCTGTCACCCATGGTGACCCTACCTCGTCAGCAACAAGGGGCAAAATGCAAAGAACATACTTACTCTCCGGTTTATATAGCCCGCCAGAGGTAAAACCACGTGTCTACAATACCTACGCTGATTGGCTGAGCCACCGAAAGCTGTCTGCAGCCGATTCAAGCCATGATCATATTATCCACTGAAATATTTACCTAAATAACAATAAAAATTATTACTGAAGTTTTTACACAGTTTACTGTCCAAATTTAAAGTCCAAAGTACGTCGGAGTGTCTAGAATGTAGCTTCGCAACATGGTCTCGTCAGTAGACAAGCATGATAAAAATTACCAGGCATCTTCCAGGCAATCATGGAGTTACCACAAGCTAACAAGTATTTACTAAGTAAGCTGGCATTTGGTTCAATCAGATACCATGTTATTTTAAACAATTTAGTCGTTGTAAACACTACAACTGGTCAAAAATAGAGACACATGACAGTGTTGAAAACTGGACACGCGATAATGCATTTCATACAGGTACAAATCAGACATGTGGGGCAGACTGTAATAAACCTGTCAAACTTACGAACAACATTCAAATAAACATTTAGCAGTCAAACAATTTCTCCAACAATATTTAGAGAAAATAGTAGTGGCACTAATAGACATTCCCTATCCTATCTCCTCCCAGCTTTGTGCGTCCTCGCACAAACATATAATTACCAACAGGAGTTCGGTCTCTTTAATGTCAATAAAGTTCAATTATGTTACGGCAACAAGAATCACAGATAAAACATGGCGTAAACCAATGTCCGGGATCCACAGCATGCATTGGTCCTGAGAAGGACCTTTACTCTGCATCTTGTGCAGCGCATAGTACATGTTCACAGTATAATCCGAGGCGATCCACTTTCACAGTAAATCCAAAGAACAGGTCACAAACACAGTAAAATCCACATGAAGAACGCGCACATTATCACATCAAGCTCATTTATACACCAAACAGGTAAATCCAAGAAGAGAAAAGCGTAACCACCGTATATACATCCAAGGCGCCATAGACTCCATCCTGGGGCATCGACCTTCCAGAGGTGATCCACATGATCCCCACAGCCATGACAAACTTCGCAGGTCAGATCGGTGCATACCCAGATCGTCTCAGTACTGGCATCTGTGGTGGTTTTGGTTGTGGTTTGCAACTGCACTTCCTCTCCCGCCTCGGTCTGCATACCTCTGGTGGACATCTCGGGAAAGAGCATGGATGTACCTTTGGCAGTTGTATCTGGTATACAGGATACACCAATGTCTGTCGACACTACCTGGCCAACATGTCCAACCTCTGTTTGCGTTTGGGTGGCCTTCATCTCAACCAAAGTTGTTTGAGTGTGATTAGAGTGCTTCGGCTTCCGTCTGGTATCCCTCATAATGTTTTCGTATACAGTGGCACTATTAGGGTAGACAATGGTCCGATTGATTCGTTCAATACAGGGATAAGGGGCTGGGTTGAACTGTTCCCGAACAGCAAGTGGAGCAGGCACCTCTACCTTTTCCGTCTTCCCACACTTCAGAATTGTTGGGATGCCTGTGGGGCTGCCAGCTGGCAACAGCGTTGGCAATTCATAAGATCGTCGTGGGTCAGGATTCTGCTTGGACTCATAGACTAAGTTGGTGGTGTGCGGCCTAACCGTTTCATTGGCCTCAGAAATCCAGCTATAGGCTGGGGATGTTGATCGCTCTCCAGGCCGCTACCGAACAATGGTCAAGTCTATTGGACCATCCACAGCTTCACTAGGCTTCGGCTGTTGAAGTTGAATCAATGGATGGGGCGTGCTGTTCAAGGGACTGATCGCAGGAGGGTGGTTGGTCATGTCTGTGAGGGCTTCATTCAGAACTGCTGAGGATGGTGGTGGGTCAAGGGTGATGTGAGGGTCAACCAGTCTCACGTTTGTTTGAACACTCTCTTTCCTAGTCTTGCCATGTTCCCTCTTGAGGTTGTCCTTTCTGGAGTAGGATTTGGAACACTGCATACATTTGTAATGGGATTTCCCCTTCTCATAATTCAATCTGTGCCGATAGAAATTTGACTTTTGGGTGGATGTTCTACCACACTTCTCGCATTTGAACAGCATCTTGATTCTGAAAGCATATAAAAGAATGTGGCATTGCCATAGTCATATTTATCATGTGCAAAATGCCCTACCTACACCTCCATGACCTGACCCTGTTTAGACCTACCTGTGACAAAAATGGATACTTCTGATTTGTCATAGAATGAACAGCTGACTTTATATAAATGACTTTTTACTCGAGGAGTACAGATCTGACAATGAAGTAAACAAATGCCATCCTCTGGACCCTCCTGTATTCTCGCATTTTACAATCCTATTTGTTTACGTTTTTATCGTCTGCTTCTGTCGGCAAAATTCTATTGAAGTGGAAGGTTTTTGGCGGACCCTTCCTGTGTTCAATTGTAAGTTTATACTTGAAATAATTTTTCTTGTGTAAAATCCCGTCAGGATATGAAAGTATACATATTATATTATATTGTCCTGAAGTATAAAGTTTCAGAGTATAGTGGTTGTCGATATATTGATTTTTAAAATATATTGGCCCTGCTAGATTTTACGATCGCCAATGAGCCACCATCTTGGTTTTGGCGAGCACCTGGATTTTGAACTAGAGAAAATCTAATATCTGTCAACTTTAGGAGTCTGCTCAGCACTCAAAAATTATATATCTTACAACTATGAGTGTTTAGACTTACATTGCTGGAAGCAAGTTTGTCTGATAATGATTAGCTTCCTGTAGTTTGACAATCATTCTTGCCGTAACCGTAGCAAAAGTCAATATTCTCGGCACATACACTCTGCGCACATTTGCTCACACTTTCAGGCTGGATAATCTGTCCTTCTTTGGCTGAAGAGCGTTTCCAATTTAAATTAGAGATAACAAGGTGAAGCACAGGAAATATGCTTCAAAATGATATATGATTCACGGATTAGCTGATCGAATTGATACCTATTTTGATGATAGAAACTGACATATGCCTTCTAGAAAAGAGCGTTCAAATTCCCGCCGCCTTGTTGAAAGTCCTGCAACCTGCTGCTAGTGACCTCATATTTTTGACTCGGCCTTCACCACAGCCAATCAAATTACTCGTCTCATTCAAGGCATAGTAACGTTACGTAATTGGTTAGCAACCAAAACCTATAAATAGGATCGAGAAATGACAAATGGACATTCGGTCTCGGAGAGGCGAAGGGCAAACATCTCCAAGCAGTACAAAATACATACAAACAGTTGGAGTGATGATTATTGAATATTCATGGTAAATAAAAAACACAAGACTAAGATCCAGCAAGTACAAATTTATTAAAGAATTACCTTGTAGAGTACTTACCTTCAAGTAGTTACCCTCAAGGATTTACCTTCAAGAAATTACCCTCAAGAAATTACCTTCAAGGAATTACCCTCAAGGAATTACCTTCTAGGAAAATATATCTTTAGGAACATTTCAGTGTTGCCTATCTTGGTGGGGAAATATTACCCCATACGAAATTACCCCAGGAACTTTCATATTTACAAATACCAACATAAAAGTACCCGTAAGAATAGTACTCTAGGAACTTTTATAACAGAAGCTGAAAATTGAGATATGGTACTTCAGGATAATAACTGGCTTAAAGAAAGATGTTGTACACTCTGTAAATAAATTTGGAGACTTGTTAATGTTGAATTTGAACAATTTGTTTGGACAATTGATGATTTTTGTAGATAAGTTGAGAATTTGAAATAACATGTGATCACGATCAGTCAAACGGACTTGACAAGCTAAAGCTGAAATATATTAAGATAAATAAATACGAACCTACCTAGTAGCGGCGTCTCCATTGAGTAAGCTCGAACGTTACCAAGAACAGATGAAATTAACAGAAGAAGTTAACAGACGAAGTTAACAGAAGAAGTTAGCAGATGAAGTTAATGGACGAAGTTAACAAAGTTAGAGACCTGGTAAACAGCGAAGTTAACAGACTAAATTAACAGAAGAAATAAACAGACAAGCTTGACAGAAGAAATAGACAGAGCTAGTCTAATAGAATAAGAGAATCAACCAAGTCAGACATTTAGGGTAAATTAAAACAAACAAGAAGATTAAAAACTAAAAAAAATAACTTACCTTGAAGTAATATATGGTGGCAGCGAAAAAATGAACTTAGGAAATTAGGAGTAAGAGTTTCCCCTAGTGGAAATCTGCTACAATTTGGTGGCAGCGGTGGGATAAAAGCTGTAGCCAATCAGAAGAGAGCATGGCTAGGCGTCGTGCAGAAATTGAAGACCTGGACCTGGAAGTTTCCTTCAACTTCGAAAATCACCATGAAGAGGACGAAGATAAAGATCCCTCTCCGAGACCGTCTCCACGTGAGTCAGGAGGATATGGCGATTCTGCTCACGTGCATCGTCCTCAAAGTCATCGCCAAATGAAGCTTGAAAATTACAGCGGGGAAACTTCCTGGAAGGAATACTCTCAAGTCTTCAAAACCATAGCCAGAATAAATCAATGGAGTGAACAAGAGAAGGCAGACTATCTCTTCGCTCACCTGCATGGTCCTGCAAGACAACTGGCTTGTACCCTAACAGATGAAGAACAGCAAGACTTCAACAGATTAGTAGCAATCCTCAGTTCCCGCTTCGGGCCAAGTGATCAAGCCGAGTTGTACCTCGCAGAGCTTCGGGGAAGAAGACGCAAGACCAAGGAAACTCTACGGGAACTGGGACAAGCTATCCGCAAGCTTGCAACATTGGCCTATCCTGGAATGACATCATATCATCTTGAAAGACTTGCCAAGACACACTTCATAGATGCGCTAGAAGACGCAGAGATGAGAATGCAGGTGTATCAAGGCAAACCTGAAGATCTTCAGCAAGCAGTCACCCTGGCTTTAGAGGTTGATGGTTACCGAAAAATAGAAGAACAGAGAGGTGGTAATTCCTCAAGGAAATTTGTTAGGGAAGTGACTCAACACCCTCCAAAGGAGCTGGATAAAAGGATCCAGGAAATTGAGGAAATGCTGAAGAAGATGTCCACAGGCGAAACCATGTCCAATAGCTTCAGACACCCAAGAGAAAGACGTCCATTGTCCAGCGTAGAGTGTTACACGTGCCACGAAAAAGGACACTACAGCCGGGTTTGTCCGAGCAGGGATGTCATAGGCAAAGCACAGTCGGAAAACGGGGAACAAACCGACCACAAGGGGCAAGGGAAGGTTGTAAGAGCCGAAAAGCCCCAAATACCGTCGTTGGAACGACATGGAAACTTCTCGAAGATAAAAGAAGAACCACACATAAGTGATTGTTCTGCAGCTCACCTGATAAAGACAGCGAATATTGGATCTAATGTTCCAGTGCTGGAGGTGGGAGAAAGGAGCACTGAGAGTGGACTTTATGTTCCAGTTCAAATAGGGGACATTACATTTTCATTCTTAATTGATACCGGGGCCTGTGTTTCAATATTATCAAAAAGAGTTCTCTTCCGTTTACCCCTAAAAGATCAACCAGACGTAAAGCCCACTGCGGTCCAGTTGCTTACTGCAGATCATAAACCGCTTGGTATCATCGGGATGCGCGAACTGGATCCAGGGATACCTGAACCAGCAAAACTAAAGATGGTTGTTGCAGACATCCAGAACGATGGTATCCTCGGCATGGACTTCTTAACGGAATTCAATTGTGAAATTCATCTTCAGAGGAGAAGTATAACCTGTAATGGTTTGCAGATTTTGTGTACAAGGCAACCTGAAGAAGCAGGGTATTGTCGCTTAATAGTTCCCCAGACTGTAGTCATTCCGCCTGGTGAACAAATGATTATTCCAAGTAAGCCCACAGGGTGTGGTCAAAGAATCTTGGGAAAATGGGCTATATGTGAACCTTTGGCAAACAAACAAAAACACACACAAATGATCATAGGTAGAACTCTTGTGGACACAGAAAGAGAATTTTATCCAATAAGAGTTATAAATGCAGGGACTGACTCTGAAGTAGTATATAAAGACACTACCATTGCAGTAATGAGTCCAATTCTATCCACTTCCGGAATAGTCGAACAAGAAGATGAAGCTATCATAGAAGAAGTCAGAGAAACATCCTCCAAGTATGTCTGTAATCTTAGCAAATCAGAATAAGAATTACCTGAATATTTGAAATCCGTATATGAGAGAAGTACGGAGAAGATGGAGCTTAAAGATAAATGCAAGGTAAAGGCACTGTTATTGGAATTTTCAGACATCTTTGCTAAGGATGACGCAGATTTGGGCAGGGCAGAGGGCGTGCATAGACGATCTTCTCGCTGTGGATAATCTGTGGATGTGGATATATAGACGATCTGTGCGCTGTGGATATATAGACGATCTTCTCGCTGTGGATAATCGCTATATAAATGACGCAGTGAAGGATTTATATCCACCTTCACTGGATTTGAAGGAAACTACAGATAGCCCTACAGGCACATCTTATTTAGATCTCTACCTCTATAAAAATGAAGCGGGCATTCTCTCTCGTCGACTTTATGACAAAAGAGATGATTACAATTTCGACATCGTAAACTATCCCTTTCTGATAGTAATATTCCAGTGGGACCTGCATATGGCGTATACATATCTCGCTTAGTAGCATTTGCTAGATCCTGTGTTAAATGTGATGATTTTAATCAACGTCACAAAACACTGTTGCAGAAACTTATAAAACAGGGCTATTCCACCAAGCGCCTCCACTCAAAGTTTCTCAAATTTGGCGATACATATCGCATGCTGATAGCAAAATACGAACGTAGCGTGCAAGATCTATGGGACTGCGTTTCGTAACATGTGTCTAATTCCGCGTGACTCAGGCTAGGGGCCGTATGAGCCCATGTACTTTAAGATCCTCATGGTACTCATATGAACAGTCACAATCAAAGCGTGGCTGAGGTACATCATTTTTAGATGATGACTCTATAACGAATATTATGGATTAAGAATACTGATCAGCGATACGGATTTGATATTTTGGAACATCATGATGTCTTGCCGGCATCATTGAAAATTGTTAACCGCTTCTCTCTTGCAGGAAACAAGCCTATGTTTATGTATACTTTTGTCTTTTTGAATTTGGTGCTAATACTGTTATATGGAAATGGAATAGGTTTTTGGATTATGGACACGGATATTCTCTAATGGACGACGGATGGATTATGAATGACGGACTAGACGCTTGTAATTCAATCAACACAGGAAATGCCCCACCATTGCGACAAGCACCCAGACGTTTACCAATACAGAAACAAGACGAGGCAGACAAACAGATAAAGGAAATGTATGAAAGGGGTATTATCGAGAGATCAACAAGTCCTTGGACATCCCCAATAGTATTGGTAGCCAAGAAGGATGGGAGTACTCGATTCTGCGTGGATTACAGACGCCTGAACAATGTTACTGTTAAGGACGCTTACCCCCTGCCCAGAATAGATGATTCGCTAAACTCACTCCATGGAGCCAGATGGTTTTCTAACCTTGATTTGGCTAGCGGATAATGGCAAGTGGACTTGGATGAGGATGCAAAGAAGAAATCCGCATTTACCTCCAGGAGTGGACTTTGGCAATTCAAGGTAATGCCCTTTGGCTTATGCAATGCGCCCTCAACGTTCGAGAGGTTAATGGAAATGGCACTGGCCGGATATCAGTGGAACATTTGCCTGGTGTATTTAGATGACGTCATCATATTTGGGAAAACACTGGATGAAGCCATAGTTAACCTCAGGAAAGTGTTTCAGCGTTTTCGACAAGCTCATCTCAAGCTCAAGCCAAAGAAGTGCCATTTGTTCCAACAAAAAGTGAGTTACCTAGGACACGTGGTATCAGCTGAAGGCATCTCTACAGATGAGGAACAGATCAAAGTCATTAAGGACTGGCCAACACCGACTAATGAGCATGAAGTAAGAAATTTTCTGGATCTAGCATCATATTATCGTCGATTTGTCAAGAATTTTGGAGAAACTGCAAGACCCCTGCATCGTTTGACAGAAGCCAACAAGGAATTCCTATGGACGGAAGAATGCGAAAATTCTTTCCGGCAACTGCAACATCTGCTCATGAACAGCTCTATCCTAGCGTACCCAAGTTCTCAGGGTGACTTTATTCTCGATACAGATGCCAGTGGATATGGAATTGGAGCCGTCCTGTCGCAAAATCAAGGAGGTGACGAGAAGGTAATCGCTTATGCAAGTAGGGTCCTCAGTAAAGCAGAAAGAAACTACTGTGTTACCAGAAGGGAACTCTTAGCTGTGGTAACTTTTGTTAAGCAGTTCAGGCATTATCTCATAGGTCGACATTTTACCATACGGACCGATCACAGTGCTCTCAGATGGTTGTTAAATTTCAAAGAGCCCGAAGGACAGATGGCACGATGGTTGGGTCTGTTGAGTACCTTTGACTTCGATATCATCCACCGACCCGGAAAGCAACATGGTAACGCGGATGCATTGTCAAGAATGCCATGCAAGCGGTGTGAGAAGTTTGGGTATGAAGAGCCTGATTCTGGTTTCATCCTTCCTGTGCTATTACCTCAGGAAAAACGGAGTGTCACAGTCCAAACAGATCACACAGGACCAATCGGAACAACTGTAACCAAGGTTATGTGGGTACCGAAGTGTTGGAGTTACAAGGAGCGAGGATTTCAAAGACGCAGGAACCGCAAACCACCAAAAGGCCAATATCAAGTTAAGGTTGTGACAAGACAACAAAAGCAGCGACTAGACAAAGAACCCCAAATTTCCTCAGATGACAATCCCTGGTCAAATCAACAACTGAAAGAAGCACAAGAATGTGATGAAAATTTAATGGGATAATAGATGTCAAAAAGCAACATGCTGAACAACCTAACTGGGAAAAGATCTCTTCTCAGAATAGAATTACAAAAGCCTACTGGGGAAAATGGGATCGTCTCAGCTTCATTGAAGCTGTTCTTCATCTTCAATGGGAATCAAATGATGGGTCGCAACATCGATGGTTATTAGTACTACCAAAGAATCTCCACAAGAAAGTGTTTCAGCAACTGCATACAGCAAAGACTGTTGCACATCTTGGAATTTATAAAACCTACACCAAAATATCAGATCGGTATTACTGGTAAAGGATGAGGAAGGATGTTGAGCTGTGGTGTAAGCAATGCGACACATGTGCATCTCGGAAGTCACCTCCGCGAAGGAAGCGAGCACCCCTGCGACAGTATCAAGTTGGAGCTCCTATGGAAAGAATCTCTGTGGACATTATGGGACCTCTACCAAAATCTAATAAGGGAAACAATTATATCCTTGTCGTTACCGACTATTTCACGAGATGGACAGAGGCATATGGTATTCAAAATTAAGAGGCAGAAACAGTAGCTGACAAAATAGCCAAAGAGTTCATCTGCAGGTTTGGAGTCCCTAAACAAATACAGTCAGATCAAGGGACAAATTTCCGATCTAAGGTATTTCGAGAAGTTTGTCGACTGTTGGAAATAGATCAAACCCGCACTACCCCTTATCACCCGCAATCCAATGGGATGGTTGAACGATTTAACCGAACATTAGAAGATCGTCTTGCAATGATGGTAAAGCAAAACCAGAGGGACTGGGATGAACAGCTACCATTTGCCCTTATGGCATACCGTTCTTTAATTCACGACGTTACTCAGGAAACTCCCATGATGATGATGATGGGTAGAGAAACGCCACTTCCACTGGATCTTATAACTGGAAGAAGTTTGGATATGCCTGTCCCTGAAGATACGGAATATGCTGAACAGCTACGAGAACGAATTGAAGTTGCCCATGAGAGAGCCAGGGAAACGCAAAAGAAAAACACCATTCGACAGAAGAGAAATTATGATCTTCGGAAAAATGGAAGAGTCCATATAAAGTTGGAGATTTAGTATGGCTTTATGACAGTACTAGGAAACAGAATCTTACCTCTAAGTTGTCCTGCAACTGGAAAGGTCCTTATCAAGTTCTTAGCATGCTGGATGATACAGTTTATCGGATTCAGCTCAATCCACAAGCTAAACAAAGGTTGTCCACTTTGACCGTTTGAAATTATATGAGGGAACCAAACACAGCAGTTGGCCAATCAGTAAAAAGTAGGAAAAAAGAATGATAGCAGTACACAGGACAGAACAAACGGACAGAAATGGACAAGACTGTTGACAATACAGGCTGTTCTAATAAATGTTCCTCTATTCAATATTTCCAGGTTACGATGTCAGAACTTCCATATAGATGCGTTTGTGGAAATCAATATCGCCACAAGGCCGGATTGAGTAGGGACAGATCCATATGTAGACTCCTTGGTGCCAGAGATAAAGTTGAATGCATGTTCTGTCATGAGCCACTGGACCACCCGGACAGTTTGAACATGCATTTGTGCCACTGCGCCGAAGCTCCTTGGGTGATGGCAGCGCCTGAATTAGCAACAAAACCAACAATGGTGAAGGAACATCTACCTGGAGACTTCCCTTGTATGTTCTGCAATGAGAAACTCGTTGAGCCAGGCCGTTTACAAGTCCATCTCTGCCAGTGCCTCGCAGCACCTTGGGCGAGGACGGCCCGCGGATCAACTAAATCTAGGGAAATTAGAAGAAAGGAGACAAAGCCTAAGGGGAAGTCTGCTCCTGCGAAGGTGGCACAAACGACAGTACCACCACCGCCAGCAGTAATTGAGGTGGTTCCGAGTCCAGAAGCGGTGAGGAGTCCTGGAACACCTCTAATGGATGATGTAGTCATATCTACCACTGATGCGACAGGAGCTTCCACCACGATTCGGTGCACCCCAATCTTTAAGATTGCTTCAACTAACCCCACCACAACAAGGGTACCACGGCCAATCAAGAGTCTCTTGAAGCCCAACAGCTCAGGACGAACCGCTGTAGAAGTTACCAATGTCCTCGCCACTAAACCTGCAGAGTCGGTCACTCCCTCAGGGAAGTATCTAAGCTATACAGGACCATGGACATCAATCTACCCGTATAAACCAGCCTTCACCTTGACATCACCACACTATGACCCCGAGTCTCCATACCTGCAACCAGTTCCATCAAAACAAATCCTCCCTGTTTCTGCTGCAGTAACCATGGTAACTCAGCCATCATCCAAGCCGACACCTGTATCCATCTCCCCCAGCACCTGGCCAGACAGCACTGCGATTCCCGTTGGAGAGTCGGAACCTGCAACTCGTGTTTCTCTACCTGTCAAGCCTACTGAAGTATTTGAGAAGTCTGAAATTGTGTAAGACAAGGAAGTAGGGAACTCCATACCAACAGATATCACCCCAAGGGAAGAGTATCACCACAATTCTGCCTAGTGGGAAGAAGATCTCTAAGGAAGTTGTGCGGAGCCGAACAAGTGCAGGATGCCCATTGTGTATACACCGACAACATAAATCTTGACTGTTTGAACTATTTAAACTGAATTAAGGGAACGGACACATTTTCCCCTACTGTTCGCGTTTATTGTTTAATTGTTTATTGGAAAACATTTCACCTGAAGAAAGGATGAACGTTGAACTTTATTTGAGCTGTTGAAAACAAAAACCCATAAGAAAAGACCAAAACAATTGTACTTTGTTAAAGTTATAAACTGTTGAATGTTGAAATAATGGTTGCGTTATTTTTGTAAATGCCAGTTTGGGGTTAATTCTCTGTTCGGCGACGAAGAAAATTAGGAGGGGGTATTGGTACAAAAATAGATACTTCTGATTTGTCATAGAATGAACAGCTGACTTTATATAAATGACTTTTTACTCGAGGAGTATAGATCCGACAGTGAAGTAAACAAATGCCTTCCTCTGGACCCTCCTGTATTCTCGCATTTTACAATCCTATTTGTTTACGATTTTATCGTCTGCTTCTGTCGGCAAAATTCTATTGAAGCGGAAGGTTTGTGGCGGACCACTCCTGTGTTTAATTGTAAGTTTATACTTGAAATAATTTTTCTTGTGTAAAATCCCATCCGGATATGAAAGTATACATATTATATTATATTGTTCTGAAGTATAAAGTTTCAGAGTATAGTGGTTGTCGATATATTGATTTTTAAAATTATATTGGCCCTGCTAGATTTTACGATCGCCAATGAGCCGCCATCTTGGTTTTGGCGAGCACCTGGATTTTGAACTAGAGAAAATCTAATATCTGTCAACTTTAGGAGTCTGCTCAGCACTCAAAGATTATATATCTTACAACTGTGAGTGTTTAGACTTACCTTTCTGGAAACAATTTAGTCCGATATTGATTAACTTTCTGTAGTTTGACAGTCATTCTTGCCGTAACCGTAGCAAAAGTCAATGTTCTCGCCACATACACTCTGCGCACATTTGCTCACACTTCCAGGCTGGATAATCTGTCCTTCTTTGGATGAAGAGCGTTTCCAATTTAAATTAGAGATAACAAGGTGAAGCACAGGAATTATGCTTCAAAGTGATATATGATTCACGGATTATCTGATCGAATTGATACCTATTTTGATGATAGAAACTGACATATGCCTTCTAGAAAAGAGCGTTCAAATTCCCACCGCCTTGTTGAAAGTCCTGCAATCTGCTGCTAGTGACGTCATATTTTTGACTCGGCCTTCACCACAGCCAATCAAATTACTCGTCTCATTCAAGGCATAGTAACGTTACGTAATTGGTTAGCAACCAAAACCTATAAATAGGGTCGAGAAATGACAAATGGACATTTGATCTCGGAGAGGCGAAGGGCAAACATCTCCAAGCAATACAAAATACATACAAACAGTTCGAGTGCTGATTATTGAATATTCATGGTAAATAAAGAACACAAGACTAAGATCCAGCAAGTACAAATTTATTAAAGAATTACCTTGTAGAGTACTTACCTTCAAGTAGTTACCCTCAAGGATTTACCTTCAGGAAATTACCCTCAAGGATTTACCTTCAAGAAATTACCCTCAAGAAATTACCTTCAAGGAATTACCCTCAAGGAATTACCTTATAGGAAAATATATCTTTAGGAACATTTCAGTGTTGCCTATCTTGGTGGGGAAATATTACCCCGTACGAAATTACCCCAGGAACTTTCATATTTACAAATACCAACATAAAAGTACCCGTAAGAATAGTACCCTAGGAACTTTTATAACAGAAGCTGAAAATTGAGATATGGTACTTCAGGATAATAGCTGGCATAAAGAAAGATGTTGTACACTCTGTAAATAAATTTGGAGACTTGTTAGTGTTGAATTTGAACAATTTGTTTGGACAATTGATGATTTTTGAAGATAAGTTGAGAATTTGAAATAACATGTGACCACGACCAGTCAGACGGACTTGACAAGCTACAGCTGAAATATATTAAGATAAATAAATACGAACCTACCTAGCAGCGGCGTCTCCATCGAGTAAGCTCGAACGTTATCAAGAACAAATGAAATTAACAGAAGAAGTTAACAGACGAAGTTAACAGAAGAAGTTAACAGATGAAGTTAATGGACGAAGTTAACAAAGTTAGAGACCTGGTAAACAGCGAAGTTAACAGACTAAATTAACAGAAGAAGTTAACACACAAGCTTGACAGATGAAATAGACAGAGTTAGTCTAATAGAATAAGAGAATCAACCAAGTCAGACATTTAGGGTAAATTAAAACAAACAAGAAGATTAAAAACTAAAAAAGATAACTTA